>MU912873.1:0-19715 GCA_036418165.1 Cooperia oncophora
ATACTAAGAAGTCGATGTAGTTTGTCTTCGAGCCTCGACAAGATTGAAATACTTTATTAGGCCAACGTTTCGGCGTCTTCGCCTTCGTCAGAGCCTGAAATGGACAAAAAACACATGAGACCTGCCCGCTGAAACGTCTCAACAATTCTCAAGACAATTTCACTAAACTAGTAAAACGACCCAACGGTATCGATCGATAGTGTTGTGGCTCACCTTGATCTAGACGCCGCAGTGCGGGCTCGACCACCCTGAGGTTGACTTGAATGCGGATTAACCATTACCAGTTACACCCTCCGACCTCACGGTAGATCAAAACTTACAGAGGTCGAGGAAAGGCGCGAGTTCGCGGGTCACAGCCACACACTCCTCCTTTCTATTCATTTTAGGGTCCTTGGCAGTGATCCAAAATGCCTCCAATGTCTTACGCGACCGTGATCACCACCCGGTTTATATGACAACCCTTCATGCGACACCCCGGATTGTGTTGTATGTCCCTTCGGCAGACCGGGCGACTGCATGAAGTCGGCAGTCATCTACTCGATACACTGCCAGAATTGTGGCAGTGAGTACATAGGTGAAACAGGGCGCCCCCTTCGTGTGCGGGTTAAAGAACATCTGGAGGGGCTCAGTAGATCTAGGGTGTTTCAGGTCAGTTTGCCGCGCTTTTTGGAAATGGTTTGTTGCTTGTTGTAGGGTTCCATACAAGGGTCACAGAAATGGGTTCATTTTTTGCTATGCGTTTCTGGGTAGGTCAAAACTGAGTGAAAAGGATTTGGCAGGAATGGGCGGTTTTCGGTTCTAACAACGTTAAATGGGCTCCGTTCTGCTTGTAACTTCGAGCATGCTTTGTTTATGGTGTGTTCGTTAATTAGGACTCGAAAATAGATTTGAATGAAGCAAAATGTAAGAATCACTGTAGGGAACACTACTCACGGAGCGCAAGCGCGCTGTTTTGTGGAGCGCTCCCTCCATGAGCATTGCTGGCGGATCGGATGTCGTAGCGGATAGCACGATGGATTCTGGATGACACGACAATGCGGGACTCGGTTCGGATCCTCATTGTGGCAACAGTTTTGCATCTGTATCAACGCAACGAGACGAGAACATTTCCGGAAACAAGGTTCTCCACACAAGTGTGCTGGTTTATAAGGTGTCATCAGAAAGGCAGCACAGGGTCAACCCTGGACATTTGCAGTGCACTGGCATATCATTGTACTCGTCTTGACACAGTGAACTCGAAACTACCTTCAAAATTTGCGGAACGATTCTCTGAGCGAAGTTATGCTGAGGCGCTCTCTCCTTCCACTGCTTTTTCTTCCTCGTGGGTGGCTGGCGCAGTGACTTGCCACCTGATTAAGCAGCGACTCACAGCTCTCTCCGTGCGAAATAGATATCATATTCGTGTTCAGGGTGTCAAACAAGCCCTAGAAACGCCACCTTGAGGAAATCCGAGGTTCTGAGCATCAACTCTCGAAAAAAACGGTGGTAGGATGCGTCACCCCTGATGATAGCTCATACTCGAACGTAGAATACTGGTGATAACTGGTCTTTGCACTGAAATAACCCTTCAGTCATGTCTTTTCGCAAAGAACAATACCTGCCTCACTTGTTCGTGCCGCCTGCATCATTTTCCTGATTACCGGTAGAAAATTCCATCCCAGGACCAGTCATCCATGGTGGGTGGACCCCAGCCTGCTGCTAATTGTCCATAGAATGGCCCACATTTTCCAGGTTAGGTCGAAACGTCAGATTTGGCTAGAAATTAGTCCCCAGGGGTAATCCAACCCGCTGAACATAAATGTGATGGTATTTCATTGCAATAACTCTTCTGACATGAGCTACGAGAGACAAGCACACTAACAGGTCACAGTGTGGCCACAAGTATATGCCTTCAAATGGCATATACTCGACTTATTTCCATTGCTAGACACACAGGCACGCGAATGAATGGAAAGCTGAAAAATGCAAAAACCTTGCAGCGAGGAGGATCCGATCCACAAAGTCCCCATCGCCGCATGCCAATCCAGAAGCCCGTCGTGTTTATCCACTGCGCTCCATCCGACCCGTTGGAAGTGCTCCGTGAAAGGCCGCTCACAAGAGTACAGCGCGGTGTGCGGCTGCCGTGCATTGGCAAGAGTGTCACTACATGATTCTTACATTTTGCTTCATTCAAATCTATTTTCGAGTCCTAATTAACGAACACACCATAAACAAAGCATGCTCGAAGTTACAAGCAGAACGGAGCCCATTAACGTTGTTAAAACCGCCCATTCCTGCCAAATTCTTTTCACTCAGTTTTTGACCTACCCAGAAACGCATAGCAAAAATGAAACCCATTTTTGTGACCCTTGTATGGAACCCTACAACAAGCAACAAACCATTTCCAAAAGCGCGGCATGACCTGAAACACCTCCCTTGTCAAGATAGATCTAGGGTCCAGACTTACACTCGTGGAGTGGCTCATTCGGACGTGAACACCATGGAGGCACGTCATTTGACGTGTCGGTGGTCATCTTAGCGCAGGAGCCCGAGATCACGGCGCGTAAGACATTGGAGGCATTTTGGATCACTGCCAAGGACCCTAAAATGAATAGAAAGGAGGAGTGTGTGGCTGTGACCCGCGAACTCGCGCCTTTCCTCGACCTCTGTAAGTTTTGATCTACCGTGAGGTCGGAGGGTGTAACTGGTAATGGTTAATCCGCATTCAAGTCAACCTCAGGGTGGTCGAGCCCGCACTGCGGCGTCTAGATCAAGGTGAGCCACAACACTATCGATCGATACCGTTGGGTCGTTTTACTAGTTTAGTGAAATTGTCTTGAGAATTGTTGAGGCGTTTGAGCGGGCAGGTCTCATGTGTTTTTTGTCCATTTCAGGCTCTGACGAAGGCGAAGACGCCGAAACGTTGGCCTAATAAAGTATTTCAATCTTGTCGAGGCTCGAAGACAAACTACATCGAATATCATCATGCCAAGATTGCAAGAAAGTCGAACATGGACTATACTAAGAAGTGTACCAGCCAACAACTTTCGACTTGTTAAAGAAGCTCTATCGTTGCGACAAAAGATCGTCGCCTTGAGACAGACCACCCACTTTCTGGATCGCTGTCTACGCTGTGGTGTTACGCCGAAGTTCATAACCAACAAGCGACTAGGTGATATGTGCGGACTTCCAACGGACTCTCAGAGAATACGAACAATCGAACTACAACTTCTCAAAGCGGCAAAGAAGTCAAAACGTGATCAGTTGTATCTTGTTTAAAGAAGTGTGCTGACAAAGAGATGCACTGTGAACGTTTCGTGCCGGAGCGCCTTTGGAAGAAGAATCGTGGGTGAGTCAAAAAACATATGTGATATTGTCCGCTCTAAGGTTAAGACAAGACTACAAGAAAAGTTCAATAGATTAGTGGAGCAACAACGGTATCATAGATCGCGGGTGGCATCATCTGGTAATTTTAATAATGTTGCTCACACTGATGGTGCTTGTAATGTGGATCATTTACCTAAATCTAGAGTCACGGTTTTAGGCAACATCACTCTCTCCTATGATGCACTACAATTGTTAGAAATGGGTCCAAGTTTTGCTCCATCACAATCAATAACTCCCAATGTCTCGCGTAAGATTGTGGGTAACCTGCAAGTACTCCATGATCGCCTAAGATATAAGGCCAATGCGGAACGGCGAGAAGGGGGCGCAATAGACAATCCAAGAAAACTTCCCACTCTGCCCTTCCCGGTCAATTTTTACCGGCCACAGGAACCCAACATTGCTGTAGATACGAAGTTTCGCATGTTTGCCACTTCTATTTTCAGAATAGTGCGACAGTGTGCTTGCATGCGAACCAGTCCTAATCTCACTCCCTCACAGATGCGAGGTTTCAAAGAAAGGCGTGACGGCATAAAGGCTGGTAGAATTCGGTTTTCTATTAGTGACAAAGGTGGGGAGTTCGTGGTGCTTCCACAAGAACTCGACAGAGCAATCACGAGAACGCACCTTCAAGATGAGACCTTATATGGAAAATCATCGGAAAAGGAATACACTAAACAATATCGTAAACTAAACAAGATCTGGTGTAGTGTAGCGAAGGCTGCGGGAATGTCTAGTACCACAATCAATCGCCTCAAGTATGACCTACCCACCTGTCCTGTTCTCTATTTACTTATAAAAACTCACAAGCTCACATCATCGGATCTGGCTTCTGATGACCCTGGCACTTTCAAAGTAAGACCCATTATAAGCAACATTCGGGGGCCCACTGATAAAATATCCTGGTTTCTCAACTTAATTTTAGGACAGCTTCTTCAGCACGTCCCTGCCCACCTGACTAATACAGGCATGCTGCTAGACAAGTTGTACAGCGCCAACCTTCATGAAGGTTGCGTCATAGAATCATTTGATGTCACGTCCCTGTACACCAATGTTTCGAATGACGCTGCGCTGGAGGCCACATATGAACTGTTATGTGAACATGGATCCTCTCTCAATTTCTACGGATTCACTGTTTCACAAGTAATGACGGTTCTGCGGGAATGCCTAAAGTGTTCTATTTTCAGGTGGGCAGGCGAGTACTATAAACAACTGAGAGGCCTCGCTATGGGACAGCGGTTAGCCCCTGTGTTAGCCATAGCGTTCATGTCCAAAGTCGAGAAACCCGTATTGGACCGTAGACCAATTCTTTTCCATCGATACATTGATGACTGCCTCATCATATGTTCAACACAAGACGAAATGGATGTCTGTTTCAGTCTTTTGAATGAGCAGTCTGAAAACATCAAGCTTACACGGGAAAAGCCCGTGGAGAATTGGTTACCGTTTCTCGATGTTCAAATTCAGTTGCTACGAGAAAGTGTCAGGACCAAATGGTACCGGAAGCCAAGCAACAAAAACATTTTGATACATTACACCTCGGCTCATCCGATGAAAAACTAAGAAGGCTGTCGTCCAAAACATGTTCAGGATAGCCCATAAGGTCTCATCAGATAGCGAGTTAAGAAAAGAGTCGTCGAACAGAGCCCACACTATCGCGTTATCCAATGGATATCCTTGCTCTGAGAGGACTCGACGGGGGTATTCCACGTATCGCGGCACTTCTAGAACAACACCGGCCAATAAAGTCCTTTTTTGCCTGCCCTATATTTCTGAACAGGTGAGCAGGACGATTCGATCACAACTGAAACGATGTGATCTCCAGGACGATATTAGTATTGTGGAAATACCCCCCTGTAACTTAAAACGTCACCTTATTCGCAACCGGCTTTATGACACCTTATGCGACACCCCGGATTGTGTTGTATGTCCCTTCGGCAGACCGGGCGACTGCATGAAGTCGGCAGTCATCTACTCGATACACTGCCAGAATTGTGGCAGTGAGTACATAGGTGAAACAGGGCGCCCCCTTCGTGTGCGGGTTAAAGAACATCTGGAGGGGCTCAGTAGATCTAGGGTCCAGACTCCACTCGGAGCTCATCGAGTTGAACACCATGGAGGCACGTCATTTGACGTGTCGGTGGTCATCTTAGCGCAGGAGCCCGAGATCACGGCGCGTAAGACATTGGAGGCATTTTGGATCACTGCCAAGGACCCTAAAATGAATAGAAAGGAGGAGTGTGTGGCTGTGACCCGCGAACTCGCGCCTTTCCTCGACCTCTGTAAGTTTTGATCTACCGTGAGGTCGGAGGGTGTAACTGGTAATGGTTAATCCGCATTCAAGTCAACCTCAGGGTGGTCGAGCCCGCACTGCGGCGTCTAGATCAAGGTGAGCCACAACACTATCGATCGATACCGTTGGGTCGTTTTACTAGTTTAGTGAAATTGTCTTGAAATTGTTGAGGCGTTTCAGCGGGCAGGTCTCATGTGTTTTTTGTCCATTTCAGGCTCTGACGAAGGCGAAGACGCCGAAACGTTGGCCTAATAAAGTATTTCAATCTTGTCGAGGCTCGAAGACAAACTACATCGAATAAGTTGTAAAGCAAAAGCCACAATAGGAAATAAAAGGCGATAGTCTGGCAATAGGAGACTTTCTTTGGTAATGAGTATTTGATATTGTAACATAAGGTCTTGAGGGAGCTGTTATTACAGCGAAAGCTGCCCAGTCAAGAATTGATCGAGTTACTCCTTTCTGTTCATGTCGAGGGCTGATAGATTGTAGAAGAGGTGTTCTCCTCATGACTCGTTGCGGGAGTTTAATCTTTGAGTGCGCCGGAACTTGGTTCCACAGCGGTTCAAAGAAACATTCTGTCTCAATCCAAAACCTAAAGTGCTTCCGCGACAGTTCAATGAATCTCGGACGCCTACATAAACAGATGGCTTTCCAGCAAGACTGCTGAGCTACTGCACCACTGAGTTCTTCTCTAACTTCATTTTTTTCCTTAGCCAGAACAATGATTGCGCCTTTTCAACCCATGTCCAACGTCAAAAGGCTCACTACCTACCCTGAAGCTCGACCCCACATCTTCCGCGGATTTCCGAATTCTTCCGCATAAATGCCGATTTTTCTTAGAAAGCTAAATACAACCTCTCTCCCAAACAAACCAAAATACCTTACTGTGAACTCCGTACTTACGGTGTACCCTGAATGGAGCGATTCTCACGTGTACTGATCGAGTTCTGATTATACCTCGTCGTCCTCCCAAAGCACGCACCCACCACCTTACTATATATTCTTCTATGTTGGCTTGTTCATTACGAACTAATGAAACTCTTGCCTTTTATCGCTCAGACTAATGATTTCAGTTCGAAACAATCGCTGCAGGGCGATACATCTTTTTGGTACGATCGACAACCATACGAGCTTTGTCCCTCGCATGGCGATTGTTGTCTTTAGTGGGCTGGGTGCTGAAGAATGCGAGACGAAGTCCCTCATCGCGGACGCAACTCCATACTCTGGCGACTCTGTTGACCTCCTGAAAGTAGAGTAGTATTGGTAACACAGTCGAATGACGGTACCAATAGGGAAGACGAAATTGCGATATTTGAAGAAGAATTTTGTACAAATTCTTCTATTCAAAGGGGATTTCGTACAACAAAAAAGGCACCATTATACAGTGCGTAACAAAAGTATGTGGACACCTCAAATTTTGATTTTGCGAAGTTGCCTTTGGATTTTGCGATCTGAGACCATCACTGTTAGATTCCTCATAAGCGAAAGTATAGGAATGCACTACTTCTGAATACATTGTGAACTACTGTTCAATTATTTATTGTTTTGAAAAAATTTCTTAATAACAAAAGTATGTGGACACCTGAGAAAGTTCAAAGTTTGACTCCAAATCTGCAACCCATATCTATCGTCTCTGCTCCCCATTAATCCGTCGTGGCAGTACTCTCTCCGAAGACGAACAATCTCAGATTCGAGCTCTCAGTGCTGCTGGACACTCAAATAGAGAAATTGCAAGACAGCTCGGACGTTCGGCGACGTGCGTTGGTAAATACCTCCAGAATCCTGATGGCTACCATTCAGCACATATTTCGGGGCGTCCTCGATCTTTGTCCGTAAAAGACATCAGAAAAATAGCGCGGGTCGCCTCAAACTCCCCCTTTCTGTGAGATAGATCCATGCTGCAATTAATCTACCGGTCTCAAAAATGACGATATGGCGCTATGTTCGATCAAATGAGCATATCACACGAGAGACCATGAAGAAAGCTCCTCGCCTGACTACCCAACACCAGCTGGCGAGAGTGAACTTCGCGCGTGCAAACATGGCGACGTCGTGGGACAAGGTGAAGCTTTTTGAGAAATTTGTAAAATCAGAAAGGCAACATCCCATGCGCTTTTCATTCTTAGGTTATCTTCACCGATGAAAAAAAAGTCCGATCTCGATGGTCCAGATGGATATCAGCATTACTGGAAAGACCTTTGTAGCGATCCGTTGATGTTCTCGAGACGAAATTTCGGAGGCGGCTCTTTGATGGTGTGGGGTGGTTTTGGAACCAGCGGAAAGTTAGAGCTCGCCTTCCCATCGTGCCGTATGAACAGTCAGGAATATCAAGGAGTGCTCGAATCCTACCTCTTGCCTTTTCTGAGGGCCACGACCCAGGACACATGTGCTGCAGCAGGACAACGCCGCCGTGCATGTTTCAAATTCTACTATAAAATGGCTCCAACGCAATGGTATCAAAGTGATGGATTGGCCGGCATGTTCTCCTGACTGCAACCCAATCGAAAACCTGTGGGGAATTATGGTTCGACGAATTTACATGAACAATCGGCAGTACAACAGCGTGCGAGACCTCAAGGAGGCGGTAGTGGCTGCATGGGAGGAAATCGACGAAGACACTATCACAAATCTTGTCCACAGCATGCCAGACAGAATGTTCGAAGTAATAGTGAACGCGGGAGGGAGCACCAAGTTTTAATTTCCATGATACTTTTGTTTTTTGTTAAGTGTCCACATACTTTTGTTATTAAGAAATTTTTTCAAAACAATAAATCATTGCTCAATAGTTCACAATGTGCTCGTAGGTAGTGCATTCCTATACTTTCGCTTATGAGGAATTTAACAGTGATGGTCTCAGATCGCAATATCCAAAGGCAGTTTCGCAAAATCAAAATTTGGGGCTGTATGTAGGACAAGCATCTCGCTAAGGCAGCCCTAGCCAAGGCCAAGAATACTGTAGTCGACTTGTACGAGACATTTGACAGCTGATGGAGAGAAATAGACAAATTCGCCTTTTGATGACGAATGTCCCGCATCGAGCCACTCAAGACGTCGAGGTATGGTACACGCCCTACCTGGATCTTGTGAAGGTATTCGATCGCCCACCACGACCTGTGCTTCGGAGGGCGCTAAGAGAATGGGACACGATAGGGCTAAGGCGACTATACGCGCTCCGCACGGCATCACAAATAAGGCGGGCATCAAAGTTGGGGTGCACCAAGGATCAGCTATGAGACTATTTTTGTTTCTGGATGACATGGCAAAGGATTTCATGGAGAGTACGCTCAGAGCTACCCTCTGAGCAAGCGGCCTTGCCCTGACAGCTGACATCAGAGAAGAATTTCATTGCAAGGTGCAAAAATGGCAAGAAGTACTGACCAAAAATGATCTGCGGCAAAATGTGAAGAACACTAAATTCTTGCTCCCGAAGAGCGCGATGGATTCGCCGTAAGCTACTGTTGGAAAACTATTGAGAGAGTGGAAGATCTCAGTATGTACCATGGGAATGTTTTACCTGCTGACGCCAGCGAGGACCGGCCCCGAATGAATGCGGCTCAGAAGAAATGAAATGAACACTGGTATCCTCAGCGGCCGATGGTGCTCCATAAAGCTCAAGGCAAAGCGTACCGGGCAGTAGTAAGGGCTGCGATGCTGTACCGCAGGGAGGGCTGGCCCTTAGGAAAAAATCTCTAGAAGCAATTCCCACTGCGGAAATGAGTATGCTGAGATGGAGTTGCAGCTGCAGACGTCTGGATGCGGTCAAAAATGAAGTCGTCAAGGCGGTAATGCTTTCGTCCATATGAAGGCACCAATACGATTGCATGGGCAGGTACTAAAAAGGTCTGAAGATCACCCCATTAAGGAAAGCACTGGACATCGAAGTTCCAGTCAAGCGAGCACACCAAGTGAAAGATCTCCAGCTCCTAGAGGCTGAGACCAACGAGACTGTGGTGCGTTGGACACAACGTATACCGCTAGGGCTGACCGGCAAAACATTCTTCATTTCCACCAGCGCACCCATATGTCCGTTTCTCACCCTGTCTGGGATGCGTTCACAAGGCAGCGTTTACAAGACGCGCTGCAACGCGTCGTAATGCGCGTCGACGCGCTACAATTGCAATCGGGTGCAATGCTATAGACGAGAACGAAGCCACAAACAGGTATCGGTAGGAGCCGGACGGCGCGATTGGCGGCTGTCATATTACTACTTGACGCTGCTGACCTTAACTGCCATCTCTACCGAGCCTCTGCAACCCTACTCTTGAATCGGACAACTCTTCCAAGCCACTGAAAATCTGACTAATCGTAAAATAGAAGATAGGAAGAGGAGTTCATGTAGATGAACCTACATGATGGAGCCCTGATGGCCCAGCCATTAGGTCTACAATAAAGAAATGAGTCGTACAGGTGAGTGATGTATGGTAGCATCACTTTCAGTCACAGGTCTGATTCTCGTGCCTTGGGCTGCATATGAGACCACAGACCACTTAGTGCTCAACCAGCACCCGTCGTCTGAAAAAGTAGCGTTGGAGAGCGCTTGTAGCGCGTCACACTGTAGCGCGCTACAAACGCTCTCCAACGCTGCTGTAGCGTGTAGTCGCACTGCGCTACAGTGCGTCTTCGCGAATTCTGAGCGCTGCCTAAGAAGTACTCATTATGCTGTGGCTGTATATATGTCAGTATTGTAATTTGAAGGCATGCTCCACCTTTGAAATTGCATCATGCTGTTCAGATACCAATGAAAAAGTGATGGGTCAGATGTGAAGAAAAAACAGGAAAAATCGTCCGAAATGCCCAATTAGCAGCCTATGTCGAGTCCAGTTTGTACGTTCTCAAGGTAAAGACAGGGCGCGTTGGGACGAGTTCTCACTTGGCGGCGTCATACGATATCAGCTCCTTACCTTATCACCTCACCCTCGCCCTTTGGAATGGAGAGAGTTGGAGCGGGACAACCACACCACCAGTAAGCATTTTGAAATGGAAGTTTGGCATTGCGTTGCGCAGTGGGCGGGGCGTCAGCTTCGCCGCGAGCGGTTCCTGCTTCTCTCACATAAATTATGTCAGTACAAAAGCTAAAAGCAGCAATCAACTCAATGTTGGGTGAAGCACAGATACAGCAGCATCTTACTCATAGAGGGAGGATCAAAATTGTTCATCACGAGAATTAGAGATAGGACCAGGGAAAACTGGTTTACAAAAGATACGATGGAGATTATCACAATTCTGCTCATCCTGCAGTTCCCAGAGGGCTATGTGGCAAGAGAATCGCAATTCGCCGCGCCAGTGAGCGTCGCGCGCGGCATCGCGCCTGCTATGGACGATTTTTGGTGGTATTGATCGAGAATGGACAACGTATGACCAGAAAATAGATATAAGTTTTCACCATGTCCGTGTATACATGAAATCTTACCATGTCCGTGTATACATGAAATCCGATGCTCCAGTGCAAGTTAAGGGAACGTCGCACCCATTGCCATAGGCGACGAAGCGGCAATTTACGATTCTCTTGCCCCTCTCCCGTTCCCAGAGGATGCCTCGTACCAACAAAAACAACAAAAGCACTAAGAACCGAACCTAAGTACCCACTTCGATATCTTTTTCATTCAGTTGAGACTGGCATTTCCTTTTACGCACTCTTCGATTTGGCCTTTTCATAGCTTCGAATTGACTTTCCATCATAAATGGACCATTGATTGCAAAAAGTTGTTCATCCAGCTGGACACTGAATTTTCGAGTACTACTGTTATCACATACCATTTCCTCCAATAAATTAAACTCTACGATAAACTGGATGAAAAGAACTATCTAATCACCATAAATCTTTGTAGACGTCATTGTAGTAGGCTGTCTCTTGGATAATGTCAAAACTCTCATTCGAAACAATGAACTCAGGCATTACCTAGATGACTCCTTTACAGTAATATCGTAGTAAATACAAGCCCCAAAAGAGGTTCAAACAAGAACATAGTGTCATTTACACCGATTTCGATGTTGGCAACACAATCCGTGCACAGATGTTTATAACAAGAACAAGTTATTTGAATCATATCAAGAGTGCGAGGTCACCAGAACACACCAAAAAGTCAATGTCACACAAACAAATCACAAGTTCAATGAACGGTAATTGAAAGGTATTCACACAATGACTAGATCAATTTTCAACAAAGTTGCAAAAAGAATTGAACGAGTATGACAGAGATCAACGAGAAATGCGTTATGTTGAAACGGTTTTTGATCTACGAATTCTACAGTCGTCATCCTGGCACTTGATTAGGGCGGTCGCGATGCGGCTGCGGCGTGTCGCTGCAATCAGCTGTTTCCAGCCTATTTTAGCCATTTTCTCCCTAATTTACACTGTTATGGCTGCTTTTCTCGAGATTAGTTGTTCCTTGTCTTCACAAGGTAAATTATGATTGAGATTTCTCTGTTTTTTTTTACGCTTTGCGCACAATTAAGCAGTTAGGCAGACAATAGAACAGACACCTGAAAAAAAATCGCAAAAACACTCTATTATAGAATCAAAAAAAAGACTCCACGCCCTAATGTACTTCATAGAGACAACTAAACAACTAACTTTTGAGAAAATAGAGTGGAAATCAGGGAGAAAATGGCTAAATTAGGCTAGAAACAGCTGACTGACACAGCCATGACGCGCTGCAGCCGCCTCGCGACTCTTGCCGCCCTAATCAAGTGGCCGGATGACCACTGCACGAATACCGATGAATATCGGAAGAAAATAAAACCGACATGACGAAAGCCATAGATGGGTTAGAAATAAGTAGGTACTTGTCAAATGACAGATTGACCATCACTACTAATCAGTGAATTTGAGTACGCCGTCTAATGATGCCCACCACGAGCAAACCTCAAACCGCAGAAAAGAAGAACGCCGAAAACCACAGCACCTGCTTTCATCAAACCCTGAAAAATTGAACTTCCACTTTCATCAGCAAAACAGTAAAACTCTGATTCTTCTCTTTTTTCTTTCTCATTAAATTCAGTTCTTTTTCAAGTGAAAAACTCAATTAAATCGAACTCTCGGCACTATTCCACTATCACGGCTCCAAGAACTCAGAAAATTTTCGCTGAATCTTCGCTTAGAGGTTATATAGTGAATCATGAATATGAAACTAATTCTCGCGCCTGCTGGTAAATGGCGCCAGCGCCAAAAATGAATACTAATTGGTGACTAGGACCCCCCCCCATTACCCCCAAATACGAGTTTGCATTGAAAAATGTGGTAGCTTCAGCCCCAAAACGCATATCACATCCGTAATCATCCGTATAAACGCGAAGTTTCAGAAGAAATTGTTTTTGGATACGTTGTAGTGGGACAGGCTGAATTTTCTTAATGGACTACTAACTACTTTGAAAACTTACTTGAAATGGTGATGCGTGATGTCCATGAGCATTTGGTTGTCCGTGGTTACCGTTATGGCTATGTCCATGTGAGTGACCCAATTCAACACTTAGCATTTCAACGCAGGCGACATATACAAACGTACCAGCTGCTAATCCTTCGAGAACGAATCGTAACATGAGCGAATTCGAGTTCACCTGGTCTACCTGAACGAATCACATCACGCGGACAAACGTAACCACACCAGCTCATCTGTCCAACAAACTAAAACCTAACAGTAACCTGTTAGACCGTAAAAATTCAATTAGCCTCACCAGAACAGCGATGATCATTCCTAATGGAATACTGGCTGACAAAATTATGACGGTTGGCAATGCGGAACGCACAGGTGTATGCTGTTGAGCCATAGAAACGCCATACGCAACACAGCACAACACCTGTAAATTTTTGGAACTAATTCAACTGGACTAAATTTGTAATTTGCAACAAATTTGAAAAGGAGGGAGGCGGAGTCACCAGTGGTCGATGTTAACCCTTTTCACTTTGTGGATGTATGCGAGATAGCGAAAAGGGCAAAAAAGTCACAGAAGTAGAAGTTGTAAAATAAACTTTGAAAAAGCTCAAAAGTAGGCGGCCTGTCAGGGCGGGACTTGCGGTCTAGCGCGATCTAGTTCGCTAACTACCTGGTCTAAAGTCTGGTGAATTTGATTCGAAAAAAGGTGATTTTGGTCTGGAAAATCGTGAATTTCAAGTGATAATGGTGTATATGTTACACACCATAAATCACGGGACCGCTAGTAAAATTCATCGCGAATTTGTCGACAGGTTGGAACAATCGCAGTCATGTCTTTGTCCAGCACAAAACAGGAATAGAGCTGTTTCAAATGGAAGACATCGGACGGCAAAGCAACCACGCCCATTTCATCTATAGTATGTGGTGTTTAAACGATCAACACCGACTTTTGTTACTCTTACTAGGGGTGGTCGCCAAGGTCGAAGTGGCCATTTGTAAAGAGACGTATATCATGTTGCAAAACGATTCTCTAAACGGAATTATGAAGGTTTGTTCGACTGAAGGGACAGTGAGTCGAGTGCGGTTGCCAGCCAATTTGCTCAAACAGCAGTTAAGCACGAACACGATCAGCGACAGCATGGTGTAGTGATAGTGGTGCTTCATAGGCGTGACATGGAGGTTTAGGTCCTGCGGAGGGTACCTTTTTGCATTTTGTGAGGAATGTCTCTTTTGAGTCTAGAAAACACACAAACGCCAAATGGGTGTTGTGTTCAGAGAGCGCTCACATTCGTGTTCAGTGAGCAAAACTCCCCCTGGGAACAGGTTACTAGCCAAATGTAAGGTTTTGATGTAACTTTGAAAAAGTGCGGCAGGATCGAATGATGGTCACCAGTAGTTTTTGGGCCAGTTTCTTATCGATTGCTTATCTTGGACAGGAACTTGCTTTAGATATCAGGAAAACTGGAGCAGTAACAAAATGAAAGCGTCAGAAATGGCAAGATGACGCTTTGCACAGTAGAATATATCTGTAGCTGAATAGGTGTGGACATGAATTGAACTGCACCCTATGGATGCTTCACTTTTCGAATTCAGGTCAAAATACCAGATTTGGCTAGGAACTTGTGTATAAAGGTATTTTTACCCGCTGCACACGAATGTGAGCGCGAGAACGCCTGTATCGTGCATGACAGGCACCTGTACGCCCAAATTTTTTCCTGCACTACGAGGCTTCTACAAGGTGCTTAAGCGCAGTAATAAACGGACGCAAACTTTCAAGTTCAGGTAAGTGCTGAAATAGTATTAACGGCAAAACCACTTTTCGCCATATTCGTGCAAGAGACAAAGAGGTTAAACTTAGCAAGGATCCGATCTCATGACCGACGAGGAGGAAAAAGCTAAATAACTCCGTTCAAAGAATCGTTCTGCAAATTTCGAAGGCAGATTCGAGATCAGCGTCCAAAACCACGTCCCGTGAGCTACATCTCTACAAATGGCCACTTCGACGTGGCGACCTTCCCTAGTTAGTCACTTTAGAAGCAAATCATCCCTTTGAGAAAAAAAAACTTCTTCTAGCAACAGGGTCCAAACCAATAGCAAAAAAGCGAAGGTCCGTGAATAGACAGCAACCCCGTACTTTTCAGGAAGCATCTTCTGATGAGGTCCTTGTGATTTGAGATTCAGCTCTTCCCCCTCGCCCCTTTCAATAGCCTCAGAATTGAATATGTCCCAGTTGCTCAGAAAACTTGAATTCAATTAGGAATTTCTTACCTCGTGGAACATCACAGCAACCAGTATATTCATGAAGTCGTTTTTGTCATGCTGCAATAAAGAGCATCAATCGATAAAAGATGCGCATGTGTGATACTGCGACAAGGGAATTTTGGAAGTACCTGAACACCTAAAGCAATTCCTTCGAAGAATGAATGAGTAGACAGTCCAAACAGCAGGAAGAGAGTGCGAGCAGATATACTGTCAGTAGGGGGTGCAGCTTGGCTAAATCCAGCATGAGGAGAGCCGCAATCCATCGGCGAGGACTGTAATTGATTTTAAAACTATTTTACAGGGAACTTTAGAATATACCACGACGAAAGTGTTCGAACATTGCGGTTTCGTACCTTCAATTCTTATGATCGTTCATTTATCTAGTTTACTTTTACTGCTAGTTCTCCTACAACAGAACAAGAGGATGTTGTCCCCTCCATCAGAAAAATATTCTCATTCAAATCACTTCAGTAGTGCTGCGATTTAAACATGCTTTTACGACAACTATCTTTTCAAACACACCACAGTTTAAAGTTAGCAAAGTAAGAATTCCGTTGCAGGGCACTAGTAAATTCCTGAGTACCATCAGTTTATTGTAAAACTATCGGATTGTCCGGGCAATAATGCTCGCCTTTGACCTCGACCTTCGAAACATAGCAGTTCTGCAGTGGGTAAAGCTCTTCCATCGAAAGAAAAAATCACTGCAATCTACGGTCTTCAAACCAAGTGGGTATGTGACGGTAAAACCACGGGGTTTCGCGCGCGACATCTGCAAATACCGTATGGTTACGATCGACATGCGCTCGAGATGGATTTGTTATCGCGACAGGGACATTTAGTTGCTTTTTTTTACTTTTTTTACCAGACATTAGTCAAAAGAGAAGAACTACTTCCAAGAGAAACACCACTCTTCCATTAGAACGCGCCACCACACGTCGCACAACTGCTGCAGATGTTGAAGGAGCAAGATTGCTCAACTGTCTCACCCATAATTTCACACCTCCCCCTCTTGATTACCACAAGCATATGAAAACCAACCAGTTTGGGCGTTTCTGGAAATCGAAGAATGGGAGCGAAAAAATTTAGAGTCGCGCATGAACTGGGCAAAAAAAATTTTCTTGTTTGTTTCTTTTTTTGTTGTTTTGCGACAAAAATTCTTGAGTCGTTTTTGCGACATATTTCTGTTCAGACAAATGGTTCCCACCTATAGGAATACAGGAAAATAATGCAGCAGCGCAAGATTTTGACACCCACGATATTCTAACCATCAGCCCGTTTTTCACCCTTTCTTCGGCCTTTTCAGGAGCGCGCAGCAAGAGGGCACTGCACTGTTGGCCCCACATGAACCTCCACAATATGCAACAACCGCTTTGATAATGGGCAAATGGCGTACTGACCTTTTGTTCAGATATAACCAGTGCAGTGGTACTGGAAAAGTGCCAACAAAGAGTAGCGATAAATACTTACTGAACGGAGGAATACAATATCTTGCATGCCATCGTCGCGGTCATCGAGAGTAGTGTCAACCAGGGGCTGACCATCTTCAGCATCTCCCTCTAGGAGCGATCTCAATGATGGCAGAGCATCCGCTCGAGCTGGAGAAGTCTTCGAAGACGTCCTGCTTGCCGAGCAAATGTGAACCAGCTGGAAAATGCAAACGATACCGTCCCAACCGAAAACTAGTGAAATGAAATGAGCGAAAATAAGCTGTGGTACTGAAGCACCTTAGAAGATCCTCGAGGAACCTACCTGCTCTATTATTAGAATCATAAGAAATCCAAGCAGAACTACTGACTCAGTACTGAAGAAGACGCCACGTTCACCAGTGTCAGTGTTGGCAGAGGAGTTCTCTCTTCCACTTCCACGCCAGGACACTCTAAAATGGGTAAATAATTTGGGAAAAAGAACCACAAATGTGTTAACAGTAACAGCGACGAATCTAAAATAACACTTGGGTCAAAGGCACTCGGGACAAAGGATAAAGGATAAGGTCTTCGCCAAGCCACTACGATTTTGAGCTTAGTGAATGCGATGTGACCTATACAACGACTTGCGAGGGCCGTACAAGTCAGTGTTTTATCCTCCCAGACGAATCTGGTACCAATTTACCGTCCCCGGAGGGTAGAAGGCTTGGTTGGCCTGGGCGGGAGTCGACCCGGGATTTGAACCCGAACCGCGCGAGTGGTGAGCGCGCTACTTGTCACTGCACCACCTCCTGCCGTGGGACATTAACGTTGAAAAAATGAAGGCATATGCATCCTAGAAATTCCTTGTTGTGACCAAAAGCACCACCACAACCTACGGCACTTAGGACACGTTCTCTTTTCGCGACTAGAGTAATTTATTCAAGCGATTTCTGAGTCGAGCGCCCCACTACTAATCGCTGCAGAGCTGCGACAGCTCTCAAATAACAGTCAGACGAACTTCTTTCACCTTGCAGCAGTCCAAACGAAGAAGGATGTTAGGAGGGAGGTGGCAGTTACTCTATGTTCACATACTGACTCCATGACCTTTGGGTGTGGATTTCCAGTCGCGCCATCGCAGCTGACTTTGGTGATATAGACGACGCGCAGCGTTGCTGCTCACCATGGCAGCGCGGCGGTCATATCCCGCAAGTTCGCACTGTGATGGCGTGACTGAAAATTAATGCTCTACACCTCATTATCCTCACATTTTATGAAGGAGGGCTTAGATATGGGGCAACGAGCAAAAAAAAGCAACAGGGCAGAACACAATGCAATTACGCGTTTGAAAAAAAAGCTAGCTAATGTTTTTTTCAGCCGTGATACGAAAGCACTGTGCGTCTTGAAAAAAGGAAATGAAGAACGATGGGATTGGTTACCGAATAAGGTCTTCCTGGTGGCGAACGTGTGGTATCAATCCAAGGAAGCAAGTGGACAAGAATATTCCGCATGCCACACAATTGCACATCGACAGTGAATTAGTCCTCCTATAATGAAACATTTGAATAAACTTCCATCTACCATATACCATCTAAAAAACGTTTAGTCCAATTAAGCTTGAAAAACGGAGAGATTTAGAGGCAGTTATCTAATTTGAGCGACATCCCCTCTTATGCTAGCAACTACAGGCTTGCTTCCACTCTTGCTTTAATATGAGTCGTAGAACCTTTCACGATGAAGGGTACTCAAATCAACGTTTTCATCTGTACGCAATGACTACAAAGGTATCGCCCCGTTCTAATCATTACCTGGGCGCTCTTCGGCTTGGTGGGGGCAGCAAATGGTAGCAAACGGTACTAATCAATGCCTATAACTATACCTACACTAAGCAATGCAATGTCGCCTTGTGAAGTCCTGCAGACTCTTGCAACAAAGGTGACTCCCCTGCACTGTTTCGGGCTTCACAAGAGTGTTAGTTCGCATGACAAGCAGCCAGGAGGAATCAGCGAAAGCGCAAAATGTCCGTCATAGTCAAGCAGCGTCTTACCCTCATCCACATATACGTACAAATTATACCAGCAAACCTAATAACAGCGAAAAAACTTGGCGTATTCCACCCCCGCAGCACGAGTTTACGGTCAAGTAGCAACTGGCATGGACATCAACCGACTACCTACTAGAGAAAATGAATAGTCTGACAAGTTAGCGAGCAGTATTACAGCAATGCTGTGCAGTATTACTGTCGGTGAGTTCACCCACCAGTGTCCATGAAGGAAGAAAAGAACAAAGAAATTAGGCCTTTCAGTTGTTTTGTGCCTTACGAGGTTGATAGGTGGAACATTTATTAAACGGCCTAACGTTTCGACTCAATCGTCGTCTTCAGAGGCCTGAACATGTTTCAAGTTTTAGATTCGCAACCTACCCCACCAAGCGCCTCGTCGAATCTAGCGGTTCCGACGTAGTGGTCAGGAACCCTCGAGAAGACGCCAGTACCGCAAGAAGCAGACTCACCAGTTGTTCCACCGTTTAGCGGATAGGTCCGCAGCCACACCAGAGCGCTGTTAGTAGAGAAATGAGAAATTCTACATTGTCTCCGTGTGATGACATATTGTGGAGACGCACGTCACGCTCTGTCATTTTACAGTCCGCAGTGGGGTATAAACGGTAGTAGGTCACTTGTGATGGAAGGACACTCATCTCGATTGTTCATTCTGGGTTTTCTAGTGAATATCCAGAATGCTTCCAACGCTTTTCTAGCTGAAAGTTCCGTCTCATTTGCCAGCACACTGCACTTTATTTCGAATTCCAACCCATTATGTTCAGCAACCTTGTGCCTCCCAAGAGCAGTTGTAAGAGTACCACGCCTCATGCTAGCAAGGTGTTCCTTGATGCGAATTGCCAAGACCCTTCCTGTTTCCCCTATATATGTAGAGTTACATTCCCGACACTGGATTTCATATATTACTCCCAGTTTGATGTTCTCGTGTATATCTACCAACTAAACATCACCCTGAAACTGGG
>MU912873.1:19815-30433 GCA_036418165.1 Cooperia oncophora
GCCGCGAGAGCCGCCTGACCCAACCTTTGAACCACCGAACTTTTTTCTTCCTTCGTGAACGTTCTCGAAACTGTAAGCATATAGATTAGGAAAGTACGAATAAAGCAGAAAACCACAGGACGGAATGCAAAGCGGTACTGATAAATGAAGGAAAATTATTGTTGTTTTGGTTTGATAACTGCTGCTTAACATGTGCGTGCTCCGGTAATTATAACAGGAGCGCTATGTCAGATCTCGGATGGGATTTGAACCTGCATCTCTCGCTTACCAGGCGGCTGCTGGAAGGCAATAGTACAAAAAGCACAAAAAGACGATAAGAGGCAATGACACGATGGTAAGAGCATCCCCGGTAGCTTAATGGATCACGCAACCGCCCAGTATGCAGGGGATGCGGGTTCGAGTTCCATCCGAGATCTGACTTCTGTCCATACTCAGCACTCCTGTAAAACAAAACTGCCTGGCAACTTGCAACACCCACCTCTCCTTGTCATTCCTTTTACTGCCTTTCTTCTTTCCACCGTATCCAAACTTCTCACTTTTCCACTTCTTCTTGGCGTCGAAACCACGACCCACTTTATTCCCACCAAAGTTCTTCGTTTTGTTCGCAGATGTTGAGGCATCTTCGTCATCCTGAACACCACTTGCAGTAAGAAAAAAGTAGCATTGTAGCAGAAAATAGGAATCTATCGTGCTAATCTAAGAACACAATAATCAGAAATGTAGACTGTTTGACTCCAGCTTACGGGGCACACGGCTTCACTCCCATGTGATCGGTACCGATGTGATGAAGTCTACTATGGACGGTAATCATGTACGGGATAGGCTGCAAGGGTGTTTGGCACTGGTCCTAGCTCAGGTACTTATTGATTAACCTCCAAAACAGGGTGTTTGGTGCCGTTCAGCAATTGCTTACACAAACCCTACAACCTTGGCGAGTCCGCCCTGCTCCCCCTCACCTTACGTGATGGCGTCGGATTCGGATTTCATCAACCTTCTTAATTATACGTAGCAACTTTTCGCAGATGATGTTCTTCCGCCGATTTGTCAAGGTCGCAGTTCGTGAAAAATGCCGGGAGGCCAGTCCACAATCCTTTAAGGTTGCGTTCACACTCGTGAGAATGGTGGCGACAAAGTATAAGTCAATCTGGCGAGTCGAACGGAGATTAGGAGAACAGCGTTGTGTGCCTAATGAAGCAGACGGGAACCGATCGGCTCCGGTCGCTAGCGGTCCGATGCGCCTATTCGACTTTTCACCCTAGTTGTTAGCAACCGAAATCGGTGGATTCATGTCTGTTTTTCGACGCACACTCTCCTGGACGGCTCACTCTCCCAAATCGCCAAGATTCCGATACCTATACTTTACTTGACATTATCCGGAAAGTCAACTCTTCAATCTTCTTAAACAGCCGTGTGGCAAAATGAACGTAGCCTAACAGCTTGAGGCGCTCAGCGAACGGAAAAAAACTCGGGCACGGTACAGATCTCCCATTCATATTTTAATTTGATTCCCAAAGCCTCGGAAGACTCAGTGGGGGAAAAAAAGCAACAGAAGCTAACCTAGTTATTGTGGACTGCCGCTCATGAAAGAAGAAAATGGTTTGAATTCTAAGAGTTTTGCGGACGCGTGCAACCACAAGAAAAAATTTGGCTCCGTTATCGAAGACCAAAAGTCGTTAGGTAGTTCCCTTGACTTATACTTAAGCAAGGCCATCTTTTTTCGCTATTTTGCGCCACAGAAGTGACAACAAAAAAGCTTGGCCAGGCGATTTTAAAAAAGCTTACACAGTCATGAATGCAGCAGCTCTGGAATTCTGTTCCGCACCACAATCACGAACAAGCTCACGTTGAATGCTAAACTACCTGGTCCAGTCCCATCCTTTTAACATTGCTAAGCATGTCCTCCAGCTGTTGCTTCATTCCTTTTTTGTGCTTCTTGACAGCTTCCATCAACTGTTTCTTTTCGCTGCTCCGCTTTTCCAAGACCTCCTTCAAAAGAAAAAAGTTCTAGATCATTTATTCTTTGCAGTTGAGCCCACTAAAAAACTCAAAACGTACTTTCTGAACCTTAGAAGCGTACTTCTTTTCTTCTCGCATCCTACGTATTGCTTCCTGACGCTCCTTACCCTCCTGGATTTTCAACAACCGCTTTCTCACCTAAAAATGAACCTCTCCGGTCAGGATGCCAAAAAAAGTATTCCATAACATTTGTTCAGGGATCTGGAACAACGTCATAACCAATGAAAAGACACTTCCATTAGGAAGTTTGGAAAGTTAACTTAAAGAAACTTGTGTGGAATAACCTTTTGCATGTGACCATCGCTCTTCGCCATTTCAGCATAATAGTCAGGGGGTCGGATCACTTTCACTCCCATGGAGAGTAAGCGAGGAACTGCTATTTGAACGGCTTTTTCTGCCTGAAGGTAGCTGAAATGAAAATTCCTACTATAAAGACGAAAATGGGGACCAAAAACAGCGAAATCATTGTTGATGAAGTGCCGACGGGGGTCGTGTATAGAAGCTTGTCCTCCTCTCAATGAAGAGAAGATTTTAGGGGTCGTGCAGAAGTCGGGTCCTCTTGCAGGAGGAAGGAGGCGCCTGCGCTCTTGACGGCTTTGGTTTGTGGGAAGACTATGGGATGAACAATATCTCAGTTGTAAGGAACATAGGAACATTAACTTGCCTCAACAACACTGAATTATGGGCCACAGCACTCCAGGGTTGACTCGAACCCGCACCTTACGCTTACCGGGCGTTTGCGCTATCAACTTTGGAGCTATGGTTCTCTTATCCTATCAGCTTAACGCCTTTTGTGCCTAGCCTTACAGCACTTATATGTTTATCGTGGTGGAAAACGTTCAAGAAGGGAGATGAGCTCTTCTTCGTTCACCCGCAGTCTATCCTCCCTTCCCCACTACCTCAGACATAATCATCGATTTCAAGAGAAACAGGGCGGAAAAAGTAACCGAACACTCTCAAAAGTGATCGATGCGGGACTGGAAAACACAGCAATTAAGAGCATGGGCAAACAACAAACAGCCCAAAAGCTTGTCCCCACGAAAATGATTCCGATATTCAGAGATCACACAACACCAATCCCGACTGAATTCCCAGACATGTTCGTATTTCATTACAAGCATTGTAAAGATTAAGGTAGCTTAACGCTAGTGCGCAAGATAGGATATAATGGCGTTTCCAAGTAGGCTACGGAAAAACAACAAATAATTTGTTTCCCAAATCCCCACGGCACCAGCAAGGAAGGTAGAGAAATTCAGTGAAAATTATCGACTTGAGCATTATGGACATTCCAACTGGGGTTGCAATTGTACGGTACAAAATTAACGGCAACGATTGCTAGCTAAACTTCATCGCAAAGACTCACAACTGCATTTCACGATCGAAATCGTTGTCGATCATCTCCTTAGTGAGCGTTGATTTTGTTGTCACATCCACAGTTTCAATCCAAGGCAGCTTTTTTGCAAACTCCGCAATTTTTTCACGCATTTCGGCCTTCAACATTGTTCTGATAAGGGTAAGAAAGAAGAAACCAGTACAGAAGTAGAATTTCCCAAAACACACAGCAAAAATAAAGACTTGTATAGATTTACGATTGAAGACCAAAAGGCATAACGATTCAACTTATTTCTAAAGTACCTATATTAATAACGTTCAACAATAGGAACGGTCGTCCCGCTAGTTCTTGATGTTCACTAGTCGTGTTTTCATCGAGTTCTATGAAAAAAATCCAACTAACCGTTCTGTTTATAATTGGTCGCTTTGCAGGCACGATGTAGTTGAGTTTATCCGTTTTGAGCAAGCCTTCGCGGAGAGCCACTTGTAACTGCAAAGCATAGCGTAATGTTGGAAACTTCTTTGACCGAGTAGAAAAGGCAACCTCTTTGTCTGAATCTCCTTCTCCATCGGAATCACTTGGCTGTGAAATGTCCATGAGAGATGGCTTTTCTTCATCATCCAGTTTTACAGGAGAGGTGTGGTTTTTATTCCCGTGGTCCTCGATTAAGATCTAGAATGACAGCGTTATATCAGAACACCTCATGTTAGCGCTATTCCATCACTGCAACAGCAAAACGTGAAGATATTTCTGCTTTGAGCGCGTCTGGACTAGCGTTCGATCTTTCTTCTGCTGTGGCGTAAAAGAGCGGAGCTATAAGTCAATGCCATATTTGTTTACAAAGATCCTGATTCCGCAGATGCATAGGAAATGACAATTCCGGCTGCTGTAGCGAATCAGAAGCCGAAAAATATAAACAGAAGCATTTTAAAAGATGAGATGGTAATAAAAAAAGACCTCTTCTGATGCTTTCCGCTTGCGACTACTCTTTCCAATTCCTTTTGCAGCCAATTTTTTGCTCTTTGAGCTTTTTCCCACAATCATTTGTACTCTGTAACAGTTGGAGGTTCCTTCATTGTGTAACAGTTGGAGGTCCCTTCATTTTCGGAAAAAAGGGAACATGAATAAAGAATCAAATCTTCTAAAAACCATGGAACCAAAGAAGTAATCGGGAGCGGACGGATAAAATGAGGTATGCCGTCGATTAACAAGCAGTCAGAGAGAGATAGATTAGAGATTATCACTGCCATTCTCTGCCTACTTAAGGGCATATATATAATTCCACTGAACCACCACAGAAAGTACCTATATCGATCTAGCGTCTACCCGTCTTACCAGCGTCTACTAGCGTCCACCAGCGACCAGAAGTACGGTGTTGTGCAGTAGTGGGGTGCAGATGCACAGGTCGCAATTTCACCACGCCTAATCCAGCTGTCTGCTCCCTCCTACTTCCCCATACTCTACCAGCCTTCTGCTGCCTTTCTATTTTCCTCATACTTTTGGTCACTGGTGGACGCCGGTAGACACCAGATCGATATCCATACGTTCCTAGTCCCTTGAGACACTGGCGGTACCATGGACGATCTAGTGTCGTTGTGGGCGCCGTCGCAAAGTATGAGCGCGGCCCCCTCACGCGGTTTCTAAACGGACTTGTCCGGATCGCGCACCAAGCTGTCGGCCGGTGGCTCCTCCTTCTGTGATGACCAGGCTCGCGT
Source organism: Cooperia oncophora (assembly GCA_036418165.1). Classification (NCBI taxonomy): domain Eukaryota; kingdom Metazoa; phylum Nematoda; class Chromadorea; order Rhabditida; family Trichostrongylidae; genus Cooperia; species Cooperia oncophora. The sequence continues at coordinate 24,880 of MU912873.1, forward strand.
CCATGCGCATTTGCCGCGTGCTGAGTTACGAATCGCTGATCAACCTAACTGTTCAAAGGAATGTTCCTCATCAGCCAAGAACTGAAAAGTAGCGCCCGTCGCAGAAGCAGCAGGAGCGCCCGCCGCGCAACAGAAGGGGGGGGAGAGCCGGCTTTAGCCAACGATCCGACTGGTACGTTCATAAACTACACGGGAATATTGCAGCCTGTTAGGTTAGCCGCCGAAGCAGCCTATGATTCATGCATTCTGTCCTCTTAAAGCGTCCTGCTTTGGAATGCACTCCCGCATTCAGCAGTGGAACGCTTTAAATGGCCCTCACTAAGGTTGTTGATGGAAGATAATTGTGGTAAGTGATTAAGTCAATTGCTGCTGTTCATAACATCTCTGTAAACAAACCCCATGCATTTGGATTAGAGCCAGCTTAGGTCGTACATGATGTCTTCACTGATAAGCGGTGAGGAATGAGTTGTGTTGGAATCATTGAGATCGTTATACTTGAGTCATATCGATCGCATTGTTGTTGTGAGCGGTGAAGCGGATTTCCCCATGCTACCTTGTCACTTTTAGCTCCTATCACTTCCGGCACCCGCTAATAATATTCTCGCCCCATATCACTACCATATCTTGTTATAACACCTCTCGGATCCAAGGTCCTGCTGTCGCTGTACCCTGTGTTATGAATGACCCTCCCCTTCCACGGCCCCTTATCGGATCTTATCAATTGTTATCACTTTGTGTCACCCGTCAATAATGTTCCCTTCCCACACCCTGTATCACCTCTCTGATCCAAGGTCCCACTGTTGCTGTAGCATGTGTTACGAACTTGATGACCCCTCCCTTCCACGGCCCCTTATCGGATCTTATCAATTGTTATCACTTTCTGTCACCCGTCAATAATGTTCCTTCGCCACACCCTGTATCACCTCTCTGATCCAAGGTCCCACTGTTGCTGTAGCATGTGTTACGAACTTGATGACCCCTCCCTTCCACGGCCCCTTATCGGATCTCATCAATTGTTATCACTTTGTGTCACCCGCCAATAATGTTCCCGTTCCACCCCTATATCACCTTTTGGAACCAACGTTCCACGCTCACTGCGATGGGTGCTATGAATTTCGTGACAGACAGACGGTGTCATGACCCTTGGTCATGATGACTAGGATGCACGGGTCGCAAATGCACATTTTCTAGAAAGTTCGCTCATCGCCTGTAACCAACCAATAGGAGGCCTTGGTGCCGCCCACCTGAGCCGGTATTTATACCACCCACAATCAGGGCTATAAAGGTGGCGCGCTGAGGCCCTACGGGCATTCTCTCGCTCGTTCTCTTCGCAGTTCTTCACGGTATCTCCTCTCAGTTTCACTGCTTTCACATCACGAGCACATAGGGACAAGAACGAACACGATGTGCCAACACAGGAGACGAGACACAAGACACTGCGGACCCGCTATCGCCTAAAGAAGAACACAAAGACAACACAAATTAACTTGCGTTGACACGAATATGCTAGTAGTTTAGCTTCATATGTTTATGCTTGTAGTTTTAATGATTGTAGTCATGCTGTATGCGCTATGTGTTACCAATAAACATGTAAACTACCACTTGAACTACCAAAACCTTATTTGAACCGTGATGCAGTTCAAAACACGGACACACACGCACACACACACACACACACACACATACTGACAGACATACTTAGTGAATTATATTTATCTTCCCTCACGAAGTGTAGGCCACCATGGTGCCGAACTTATATTGCATACTGGTCCCTTCCGAGACACATAGTGTTCAGTGCAGTATCAGTGCTGATAAAACTCCATATCTTCAGAATGAGAGGGGGAGGGCTTGACTGCATGCTTTCTACGAACGTGAGTACGGTTGAGCCTTTGCTGGGACCGCAGTTCTGGGGCAACTGTAATCAAGTCTTTCCCTAGCTTAAGACATGATGATGGCGCTCCCAAATGAAAACATTGCATGAAAAACGCATTACACGCCATGTCCATGTTAAATACGTAGTCACACCCTCCCCACAGGATACGGAGCGTACCTTCCAACCCAGGTCTAAAAAAACGAATGGTTCTAACTCTTTCCTTTCATTAGCCGACTTCCTGTATGAGCCGCATCCTTTGAATACCAGGCACACTTCAACCTATACAATGCCCTTTTAAAGGTGGGACACTCAAAGTACTGGAACAACTGACGGTTTGCTCACTTCTCTCTGCGGTGAGATTATTCCGTACACCGGCCTCATTCTAAATAATCGTGGATGCGTGCTTTTCATTTTGAACATAATTTCATGATCCGAGTAATTTGTGATGGTCAGATCTTCCTTTTGCCTTCTAGGTGAAGTTGTAAACGTAACCTGAAATGAAGATATTTGTGATACTTGGTTCCAAAAACTCCCAGAGCAAATCATAACTGAAGTTTGTCCTACAGTTTTCGAAGGGCTGAAATAGATGTGACCAAAGGCTTCCTTCAACGCCATTAGTACAAAATGAACCTCACTTAATGGTGGGGCTTGTATATCACTTCCATCATTATCACTCTCTATCAAGGATGGTCAACACGGAAATCATTGTGCACAATGCTCTCATAATTGCATTAAGAATTTGAGAGATGGTATTTCTAAAACGGTGGCGAAAAGTATTGGTAAGCCTAAACGCAGATCAAAAACCATAGTAAGATGCCATATGTCACGAAATGGTTACAATACCAAGGGACTGATCGTGAGAGAAAAGACTGATTAGGCTGAGTTCACACTTTGCAACAGCGTCCACCAGCGTTTCAAGCTACGCCAGCGACTAGGGAAAAAAATAAATATCGCTCCAGTGTACACCACTGTCCACCAGCGTCCATCAGCGACTAGGAAAGTATGGATATCGATCTAGCAAACGCCAGTGTCAGTGTCACCAGCGCCCATCAGCATCTCGAGAATAGGCAAGTGTATTTATCGATTTAGCGACGGCCAGCGTCCAACAGCGTCCGCCAGCTTGCAGTAGCGTTTCGCGATCAGTTCTGCTCAAGTTCAAAAGTGCCCGCGAAGACGCTGCTGCACGCTGGTGGACGCTGACGCATAAGTAGGAACGCAGCCTTGATGGAGGCTGGCGGAAGAGAGCAGGCACTTTGATGGAATGAAAGTAAACTTCAGCACCGTCCTCTTACAAGTTGCAGCTCGAAAAGTGACAGAAGAGTTACCCGTTTATGACGAACACCAGCCGACCTTGGCCGGCTGATGCCTGCACGTCTTCTTCTGAGATAAAGAATGGATTTGCTGAGCGGGCCCGCCTCCGCCGCGCTTATCTATCCCCTCACCGGCTTTTCTTTTATACAGATAGTCAACAAGTTCTTCGATCATATGTTTCATGCCGAGTAGACTTCACTTATGTGCACTACAGATTCTTTTACGTAAGTGAGGTTGTAAACAATGGGACGTAAAGAGCGATCGGTAATTCCCCCACCGCCACGCGCGGCGATGGGCGCGGCGTTTTCATAACTCGTTTTAACCTGTCGAATGAAGCACCGAACTTCATGTAGACCCCGTCATCGTAGACAGTCATTACTGCTTTCGGTCCTTAATTGCATTTTGTCGCCATCTACTACCTGGAACCATCTCCTTTGCAGCGCAGCGCTTCGCAGCGCTACGCCCAGCAGCGCGCGCCGATTACAGATACTCTTGTCACATACCCGTAAACAATCACACCTTGCCCCAAAGTGATACCAAAACATGGATTTTATTCGCGACTCTGCTAGCGGTTGATCCTTCCTCTATTCATCTTGTCGCTTTCATTGGCGCTTTTATTACCAACACTTGAGTGTATGAGTTTTATACTCGCACTATTACGCTCCCCTCCTCGCACATCTCGCCCACTAATCGCCACGCACGCCCATATTATACCCTCACCACTCCCACTTGCCCCTCTCCCCCCTCCCCCCCACCCCCACAATCCCCACCCGCCTACCCCCGCCATACCCCCCCCCCCCACATCCCCCCTCCTTCCCATCCCCCCGCTGCACGTGCTCACGTCCACCTGCCACGCGAGCAGCTCGTGCAATGATTTTGGAGTGCACTACATGGTTCTCTTATATAGTGCAGGGTGTTATCACAATCAAAACATTGGATTGATACATCTGCACCAACTGGTTTCGCCACCGGCTAGCGGTCGTACACTCTCCTACACTGACGTGTTTGAACCCGTGAAACATTTTGCGGACGGACATACATACATACTATCCGACAAACCGATACACAGCAAGTTGCCGTTTATATATAGTAGTGATAACACCCTACCCACATTCTCATGCCACGTACAACGTTCATTTTTAACGTGATCGTGCAGCTGTTGCGCCACTAGTTTTTCCATTCCTATTGATGAGAGTAAGCTTATGAGGGAGACAAAGTGATACCGTTATGATACCAACAAGTGAGAATTCGTCGTCAACACTTGCATATTCTTCGCTATCCAAGCACTTGGACTAGGCACAGGCCGCTCCAGAACATTCGAATTTGTTTTCTTCTATTTTTTCCTCACTTTTGATTCACTTATCACCTTTTCACTTGTAGCCCCAATATCCACAACTATCGATCGCTGGATGTGCCTTTAACACGTGGAATCTCTCTTCATCGCACACGTGGATCTCTCTTCATGCAAACAGTGGTCGATATACCTCGAAAGGTGCACTAGAACTAAGAAAAATAATTTGCTGAAATAGTCATTCATTCGTGTGATGGAAAAGCGCCGTCGGAACAGGGCACATCATTGGTGTTTAAAGTATCGGCTTTTGCCTGGTTCACATGTGCTATTTTACCCCTTTCTCCAAAATTTCTAGATACTTCCTAACTTTTTTGAGCGCGAAGGTGGGTTATAGTACGCTATGAAAACAGGGAAATCACGAAAAGTCAACCATTACTCCCACCACTCCTACAAAGGCCAGATAGTAAATAAGACCTCCACCCCCCTCCCAAATGAGCAAGTACGCCCCTCCACCCCCCCACCCCCTTTACAACGTCCGCGAAGAGAGAAAAATCAACTATCAAAATGAGTTTTTCTTAGCCCAAATATGACCGCCCTCTCCTGGCAGCCAAATATGACCCCACCCGTTTCTGACGCAGGGCACATCGCTGTAGGGGACACCCACTTAACAGCGCAGGACCGGGCGATTCTATGTCCGGCAATCAGGCGATCGCCGCACCATGCACGCCTGGCGCGCACGTCGCGACGCGGCAATCCCGGAGTTGCATTACCGTACTCCCGAGTTATAACATGAAAGCATTGATTATTGACATTTTGTTGCGTGGCGTTGGGTGTCTTAGTGGGCTCTTGCGCAATTTTTCTCATTGCCCACACGTCAAATCCTGTCAGGCAAACCTACTTCCAGATAAATCCAACCTGTTACAACACGTCAACTGTAACGTGATCGCGCCAAACGTTCAAATGTTAAAGGGTCGATGATCCCTTTAAGAATTTGAACGCCACGCAACAAAACACGTACGCGGCGGCCGCCACGCCGCCTCGCTCCGCCCACCGGCGCGGCGACGCCACGATAGAATCAC
>MU912874.1:0-33946 GCA_036418165.1 Cooperia oncophora
TCACTGCAAAGTGCCTATCCCTCTCTATCCAGTGGTCAAATACGATCCTTTGGGGTTTTACACGACGAAGGATGACCCCTGTACCCAAAACCCAGTTGTACTTCAATCAGCATTCTCTTGGATGATGACGTTGTTGAGGTGCTCTGCCACGAACGGCTTCATATCTCTTGACACAAGAGACGTTGACGATGCCGACAAAAACTTTGACACCTCGGGCAGCAGCTGCTGTCTGAGTCGGGCGTAGAGCATTGCAGCTATACCCGAGCTCACGATTCGTAGGAAGGCTTTCAATCCGTTAAGGAAAATGGGTATTCCTGGTCAAGCCGTGCAGGGAGGGATCCTAGAAGGAAGGGTCATAAGGCTTTCGAGTACGGCAGCATTTGATTGAGTGATAGTGAAATCAGAAGGGAGGGGTCATGCTACATGCTGGACCAGGTGCCTGTCACCTGCCGATCGACGCCGAAATTCGGGAAAAGTTGGAAAGGTGGAAGGTGGTAGAGTCTTGTTCGCTGCGGATGATGGGGCGTGTCAGTGAGACTAGACTTGGCGCGCCACAAGCCCACTCTCCACCACTTGTTGGAGCGGGAGAGCCTCAACAATTAGTGGAAAGTGACTGATATGAACCATGAGTTACAGTCGTTTCGCTTGTCGAATGAAAAAGAGGAAAAAAGGGCTAGCGCTGCGCTAAACCCACGCCCCTGACACTCCCCGTTATCCGCAGTGACCAGGACTGTAGATAGGATTGGAAAGGAAGTCAGACCAAAACGCAAACTTTGGGGAGAAGGAGATGGTTTATTTAGCAAAAAAATTCCATATCGTGATGGTGTGCTCCGAACCCCTTGCCTGTCCAGGACAGCTCGAAGACGTCACCTTAGAGAATTACGAGTTCACATTAATCTCACCACTAAGTGGGAGGACATTAACTTTACGAGAAAATGACGAATAGTCCACAAGAACCACGACATTCAACGCCGCACTATAAGCATCCCACACGCCACAGGGAGACTCCATATCGAAGTTCGAGAGAGCCGGGCTGTACTTCATTTGAGAGTAACGACGGCTCTGCTCACAGAGGTATATTGCCTTTTTCGCCAGCTGTATCTTGTATTTGTCCAGCTCAATCAAGAAAGCCCAACAGCTTCCTGAGATGGAAAAATCTTACGAGTGGTCACCCACGATATTTTCGAATGGAGCACGCAGCACGGGGATATGGGCTGTACCCTGCAGCCGTGCTCAGGAGGGTCGAATTTCTATCTCAGTTGAGATTCCTATTCAACTTTCGAGAAGCGGTGCCGTAGTTAGGCGAATACAACCATTCTTTCTAAGAAAACACCAAAAACGAAAAATGGAAATTTTGTGGAAGGAATCAAAGGCAAGAAAAAATCAACAAACGTCTAAAAGGTTTTACGAAGACTCCGTAAAACCACATCGTTACTGGAGATCTTTTCCATCGCCACAATTTGCAGCATAGGTACGGCATACTCATTGGTCGATCAATTTGTGGGATCAAGCCGGAATCCTCTTCAGGTTGATCGTCATCCGGTCGTTCGTCCATCGGTGGTCCAGGGGCACACGCCTAAAAGTCCGTTAGCTTGACTCAACATTGAACCCCAAACAGAATAGGAGAAAAACAATTTTTCTGAAAGCAAGACCCGAAGTCAATATCGGTTTTCGGCTCTATTTACAGTCTTGATTGCTGCAAGGACGGCTAGGCGTGTCAGTGGCAGAGCCTTGCGCGTCGACGCCAGCCAGTTCTTTTTCGGCGATTATTAGTAGCTTGAATTTGCTCCGGATTGGCGTAGAACATGGCTGGCCCATACAATATGCAACTGTTTGATGTCGAAAGGTGTCCTCGCCTAAAAACACCTGCTAGGGTTTTAAAGGTCGTTTAAAAACTGGCGCATGTGAAAGCGCCAGTTTTAGCGACCTTTTTAAACGCTAGCAGGTGATTTTTAGTGGAAGCGGTTCGTGGCATTTGTGTTCATGACACGCCCTAGCGTCTGCACGCAATTAAGAACTAACAATTTGCACACGAGTTTCTGAGCAAGTTGGAATGCTCCTAAGCAAGCTTTGGAATGCTGCCTCGCGCCGAGCCAGAGCGTTTCGGATGCATATGTTCGTGGAAAAGGTGTGTCAAAACCACTTGCGGATGGAGAATTCCAAGCAAGATCCAACCCCATAGATGGATATCGATCCGAATCTGGTCTAAATTTCGACAACTGGGACAGGGAAAGGCAACCAGTACTCCGTGTCCAGCAAAAGGTGAGTAAAGCCTATATCCCACTGGTGGAAAGGGCGTGGCTGGATACTTTACCGCGTGAGCGCTTTGGAAACTTGTCGTTTCTAAGAGACCTGTAGTAAGGCCTTTGTCTCTCTAGCACAAGACAGTATGAAGGCTGGCCTAAGTAGAGAATCCAATGAGAACGAATCCTATGGAATTAACGGGGTGAGCACGCCCTCTCTATTCTCAAGTAAAAGGTAGAGAACCTTCGCCGTTGATCAATCCCTTTGTGGGATGCGGCACGCATTCTACTTCCATTCAGAATCGTAGTGGCTTATTGAATGCGATGTGGCCTATACAATGACTTGCGGGGGCCAGCCGATGTACAAGTCAGTGTTATTATCCTCCCAGACGAATCTTTACCGTCCCGGATGGTAGATGGCTTGGTTGGCCTACGCGGGGGATTTTCCCGGGATTTCTTAAAAGGACACACCAGAAATGGTGAGCACGGGCTTTTGTCACTGAAACCACCTCCTGCGAGCCCATTCTCCGAAGAAAATGATTCTATAAAGGCAAGAGAAATCACTCACCTTTGCGTCCACACTCACCGTGACTCGACTGCTTTCCGTATGACTTTCGCCACGGTCTTCGGGCGTCAAAACCCCGCATCAACCGTAGAAACCTGAATAAACAAGGGTTACGATTCCAGGAAATGACATCCAAGAGCCTTGTCTATGGTTGAGGAGAAGGAAGGGAAAAGCGTCAACTAAGAGAATCTCTGGTAATTTCCATACCCTAAATCTGAATTACGCATGCTATTTCCGACCTTTTTCAAGCCAATGCAACACGGTTCTCGCACCTCAGTTTGTATTCATGCCCATGCGTCCTTGGGGGAAGAGTATGGGATCGAATGAACCTTGGATGAGTAAAGATGAGTCAGTTCGTCACAGTACCAGATGTCTTGTCAAAGATTTTCCTTGGGCCTAATATGGACTCAGTTTATTCTTCTTTCAGCACAAATAAACTCACTCGTAACGTCACTTTTCTCTAGTCTAGTCATCTCGTACTCTAGTAAAGCTTGACTAGACTGTTTCACAGAAAGGGATTCACTGGAGATTTACATAAGCACGTGATGGTTCACCACCTGGCGCTGCCCTTGCTGCCTTCCAATTTCAAACCATGAATCCATAACCTATATTCTAAGTTACTGGGAGGGTGCAGTTTGACGACACTGGGAGGGGGGGGGAGGCAATTTGCACCTTCGCTACTTTCCATCGACCTATCTAAAGAGCCTGTTCTCGAGTCGACAGGTTTTACCATGATGGCTAGATGAGCTTGCTCCAGCTTCATAAGAGTTTCAGCAGACTCCGCTAGAGTGAGGATGAACCGGAACTAGAAAGCTTAACGATCACGTACGACAAATTGCCTCGCCTCGAATCCTCATTCCCGTCGTGCAACACTGGCGTTTGGTTGCTGGAAATACTAGGGACTTTGGAAGTGAAATAATGTTAAAATGCTAATTAGCATGTTGGCGCAATGTATCTCGAGAGGGGCCACCACCCAGTGAGGCGTCGTCATGTTCTGACGTTACACGGCTACGTCATGTATGTGTGAGAGGATGCATTGGACTGCTAACATGCTCCTAACTCTCCACCAAGCCATGTCACAACACATCACACTCTTTCGCTGAGAGGACGCAGACAGATATATGGATCCGGCTTAGCTCCGTTGAAACCTAGTTCTTCTTGGAGGCACGCGGTGAGCAATATTTCCACAAGGCAATATTACTTCGAACACGTTGTGATGCAAAAAAACTGAAAAACCATTTGACAGAAAACTAATAGAAGCTAATTATGCTAATAATGTGTTGATTATTTCACTTTTTCTGGAGCTACTAATGTGTAGAGGGGTCTATATTCAGACAGATAAAGAGAAAAAAGCAATACAAGAAAGGAAAGGATAAAATACTAGCAATGCATATAACTTGTAAAATAACCGAAGAAGAGGAGAAGAAGTGTTGAAGCCACTTTTGTTTAGTGGTGAAATGTAGAGCCTTCGAAATAGTAACGCTTCAGAGTCCACTGTCAGCACGATTACTGTGTGGGGCGTGGTCAGAAGCACCATAGCGCTTTCCTTATTGGTACGCCCCCTTCTCTTCACTCTACTGGAGGAAAAACATATTGAGGGAGACGAGAAGGTTTGGCCCAGCTTTCAAGATCGTTGAACACCTTCATAATTTGACTACACCCGTGAAATGTCATCTCACAAGAAGTTGGAAATGTGCTGCAAACTAATCCGGAGGCAAAATGCCGTTCAACTCCTCCATGAGCTAAAGCTTTCGACTAAAATCTTACCTGAATTTGAATAGCTGGGGCAGTAGAGGGTCAGTGGTAGCTGGTCTCTCATTAAAAAGGGCACATGCGGTTACAACTAGGATTTTGACTTGTTATCTTTCCTCTCGTAGGTGTAAGTCTCGTAAGGCCGCACCTTTTCAAACGAAGACAGATAGACCAAGAGTTGCCCAATATATTAAAAAATCCCTCGTCAAGTCTCCAGAAAAACATTCAAGGATTGGAGGACGACTGGATTTGCTACTCCGGAAGGGAGGTTTGAATCTGTTCTCCCTAACCAAGAGTGGGTTGAGCTCTGGCGAATTATCTCAATCTTTCTTGCCAATACCCCTCTAAAAGCTGCTTTATTACCTTCACAAAGCTGTAGGTGTGTATTCAGAAGTGTTTTTCGACAAAATGATCAATCAATGATGAAAAGCTGCGAATGCAGCAAAAAATGATTGAAGAGAACTACGCGTATAACTAGCAAAACACTAAGGATGAATGGTGAGAAGAATGGGCAATACGTCAAGGGAGCGCCAACAAGGCAAGAACGGCGATTTCTGCCAACAATCTTAGTATTCGTGAGAAAGAGCTTAAATTAAGCTAAGTTTCTATTTTGTCGAAAAGTTCATGTGCAATAAATTGAAGCATTACATTTTCAGTTGCACATGCTTTTGATCCCTGCTCTTATTGATGTGAGCGCAGAGAAGGTGATCTTGTCTGCTTCGTACCGGTCCAAGAGCATGTGAGAAACAAAGCAGGTCATCTTCTCAACTTTACTCTGAACTTTGTTTGGCCTAGAGGTGGGTTGGGGGAGGAATTTGGCACTTTCGTTTGGTTCTTTTTGATAGTTGAGGTTGGCTGACAGGTTTCATCAAAGTGAGACCTGTTAACTTTTGTCAAGCTGTGAGGTTGCACCCACTCGAGCGATACCAGAATCAACAGGACGACAGGTCATAGGGCAACTTCTACTACCAATTCCACTTGTCGTCTGTGACTTCTTTGGCTATCAGCTTAAGTAAGCCAAAACCTCGAGAGGTACTAGTAGTAGATGTAGTAGATTGTAGGAGGTTGCGAGTGTGGGTGCTCTAACTTTCTCCTCCCAATTATCACCTAGACCTTAATTTGCCCTTCTAACAATCACAGAGGATGCGAAATAAATGTCTAAGCAATGATGTCATTCAACGCCACACGTATCCTGACGTTCTTGGGGTGGGGATTTGAGTTCCAAGCCCATTTGAAGGGTAAGGATCAGGGAAAACTAACAAGCGGCGCCGTGATAGGACGCTGGAGTTCGGTAACCAAATTCTTCATCCTTCAAGTTCCTCTGGACCGTGTAAGCCTATCACGGTCATTCAGCATGTACCAGAGGTCGAAACCTGGATCGGCTCCCGCCCAGACTAACCAAGCCTTCCACCCCGGGGAAGATAAACTGGTACCAGGATTTGTCTGGGAGGATGAGAACGGTGATCTGTACCCCGGCTTGCTTTCGGGGAATATGGTAAAGCTCAAGACGCATCCAAATGCTACCCGGTTCTGCATAAAAGTAGTAGTGAAGCGTGCTGAAAAGCGGTTCATCAACGTATAATGGCGTGTTCTTCTACCTTCTTGTTGAGAATTATATATTATAAATATATAAAATACACTTTAGTTTATATTATAGCCCACAAATTATACTTTACAGCAACTGTTAATTGAAACACGCCCCGTCACAACATCTTATTTTGAGAATAGCGAGTCACAAGCGCATACCGAAAGGATTTAATTGGCGCTTTGTCCGGCTGGGCAAAGGTAGGACAAGTCTCTCCACTTTCGAACCAAGGCACGTCGTCGAATCCTGGGAAATCTCTGCCAACTACCACTAATCCCCCCCCCCCACTCCCTCGGTTATCCGCCTTCGGTGGGCCCATTTCACTCGAAACTCACCATCAACGACCAGTCCACTTCTTATACCAATATTTTCAAAAATTGTAAACATTCCGCCGTGAAGCGAGAAAGATATATGTGGCGCGCGTGAAATGGTAAAAATTAACTGCTGGAAAAATTGACCCTTAGCCTTGGTGCCCAGACGCGATCCTTATTGTAATCCCCACATGATTACGTGTCTTGAAATTCCTAGCGATCCTTCGAAGTGCACCCCCGCAATCGGCGGCAATATATCACCCACTTATTCATAACTATGTTGATGGGCTTCACAGCTGACACTTTCGGGTGTGATCTATGTTCGGGTGGTGGGAAACATAATTGAATGAAACATCAGCAATCGGGGAAAAAATCTTCCGAGGGGAAAGCAACGCCCCTTTCCCCAGCGCCAAAGAGACCTACCTCCGTCGTGATCAGCGCACCTCCTGCAGTTGGGAAGAGATTTTCCAAGATGCGACCTCCTTGCTGAAAGCTTTAACTTCTGATCTCTGGTGCGACCCCCACCCCATCCGATCTTATCGGATTCCCCGAAATTCCTTCCCCTTTTGCGGAGCTTTCTTCCTGAGATCTGCCGGGTTCTTTTCAACGGAACTATATGGCACACTTGAAACAGGAAAACCGAGAAAGATCGCAATTTCTTCTTAGCAGAAGAGCCTAAGGTGACCAACAACACAAACAACCCCTCGCTGGAGGATGCCCTCAACGTGTGAGATGCCCTTGACGTGACTCCTACCACGATGGTGGGCCTTTCCCAAACCGATACAACCTTCAGGATTCTGCAATGAGGTCGACGGAAAACCCTGGCGCTCAATTCATTCATAACTAGGCTGTCGAGATTCACAGCTGACACTTCCGGGGGTGCTCACGTGGTGGTGGAAATGGGATGCGAACGGAAAATCAACAACTGGAAAAACTTCTCAAAGATGGAACACTATCTTCATCTATAGTGGCCCAATGCGATTAAAGCAAAGGTGATGTGCCCTGCAAATCACTATGTAGCAACCTTACCGATTCTGCACGCCACAATCGGTGGGGGAAAACACGCATGGATCCAGGTATAATCATAATCTACGGCTGCCAAAATTCACGTCTAGAATATTTCCGGCGGTTGTTCTTGCAGAAAGGAATTAGGAATGGAAACACCACACAACTGGGAAAACAGTTTCTTCGAGGTGAAACAGGCCTTCTTTCCTGCGGCCAGGCCAGGCCAACCTCGTGGCTCATACACAAGAGAGTTGTCCGCTGTTCCGTATTTCTGCTACCTCAGAGTGCCTGAGCTGCGGCTTGCGTGCGCGCCTAAGTTGCTTTGGCGCCTTTTTCAACCAAGGGCACCGATATAGTGCCTTAAACTTGTGAGTTGCAAAATGCCACCAGATGCCACTGCAACCTCCCAACAGTAGATGGGCCAGATATCACATCGACGTAGACTCTCATTTATTTTTTTTTTATTTGTTTTTTCATTTATGAAGTACAAGCTGATATTTGAAGCGCAGCTATCAAGGCATATACAGTTCTTCATCATACGGACTGTCGGGCGGTTACAGCCGCGCCTGCGACAACGCACTACAGCTCGGTGATTGCGAATCAGCTGATTTCCCAGAAATTCTGGCTGCGAATTCCCCACTTTTTCAACGCTTTGGAAACAGAAGGTGAGTTATTTTGAACGACTTTCAATTGTTATTTGAAACAATTTCAATTGTACTGACTCTGAATGATCTGAAAGAATGTTAAGCCATTTGAATAAATGCCTGAAATAAGGCAAAATACAAGGAAAAGAGCATAATAATCGACATAAAAATAAAGGAAATCAGAGCCAGTACAATTCTAAAAAATGTTCAGTATAAGCTTCATCCCACTTCAAAAGCTTGAAGAACTGAAAAAAGTGGGAATTGCAGCCGAATTCCATCGAAATCAGCTGATTCACCGTCACCGAGCCGCAGCCGCTGTCGCGTCACAGTGCAGCGCGGCTGTGCCGCCCCGACAGTCCGTAATGATGAGGACTGTAGTAATGCCATGCGTAAACCGTATCATTCACCGTAGTCAATCGGATCTGGACGCGGAAAGTCCTCGTTTCACGATATATTCTGTACACTCGCCCATGCCATGCAGAACAAACTTTTGAGCACGTTTTTGCCCGTTCAACTTGGCTTTTTCGTCATTTTCCCACTATATAGCACCTCTTCTACTAGTACTAAGAACACTCTAAATTATCGTTCTGCCCATATGCCTTCGGAAATTTCACATCATCCTTCCTACAACCAATCAGCGAAGAAACACCGGCATAGGTTCCAAGTTCATTATAAACTAGGCTGTCGATTCACAGCTGACACTTCCGGGGTGATCTCAAGTGGTGATAGTGGAAATGGATGAATTGATGTTATTTACATCACACATAGCGTTTCGCACTCATCAAATCATTAATGGTCCGAACCACCTCCGCCGACAAATGACAACGGCGGGGGTTTCTTTCAGCTTTGCACACGGAAGCAGGTCGATTCCGCTTCAGCTACTCCAGGCCATTTCCGTCCCCGTTTCCCCCACGCAACACTGCTAGCCACGCAGTCAGCCAATAATTAGCAGTAGTCCACTTGGAACCATTGAAGAGTAAACATCGTTAAATAAACAAACAGACAATCATGCCATTCCATATAAACCCAGCTCTGGACTTTGTTAAAAAAACGGGATAGAAATGTTAAAAAATTGGGATACAAATCAGATTTTGCCATATTGATCGGAATTTTAAAGTAAACGGAACACAAGTACGATGCTTAACATTTCACATCTTTTCCAGATAGAATGAATATTGGCGCAGTTCGGCTTGGGGGGGGGGAGGGTGCATCTTGCGCATTCGTTATCTGTCATCGTTGTTTCATTGCGTGACAAGAGTTGGACTAGTAGCCTACAAGCTTTGACTGGTATCGCTTCATGGCCTAATAATATTTCACAGATCCTTGATACTTGACTCGACACGACCACGGGAAATAGTGAAGGTGCAGAATACCCTTCCAATCCGAACTATGCCACGAAAAATTACGAAGTTAGGTAAAAATTGAATAAATAAGAAATATTGAGGGGAAGTAGAAGAGTGCGAAGGGCACCGAGTCCCGTTCCTCAGAGCTCAACAAAACCGTAGGGCTTCGGGAGTCATTTGCGCTATGAGAATTCTTCGAATTCACAGAAATAGACAGAAATTTTCAAAATATTTTATGCAGCCTTTCTTGCCTGAATGCCTCTAAGGGCTCCCGTAAAAAGGCTAAAAGGGTGAGAATTCGCCAGTGAAAAAAACGCACAATGAAAGCTGTGTACCTTGTGGAGTGGTGTGCCAATCCTTCAAGGGCAGAGATGACTTCGGCCCCGAGCCCTCATCTCCACAGACAAGTCTGGTGCAAAAAAAACAGGGTCAAAAGAAGCTTTGGTGGATTGCACTGGATTCAGTCCTGCGGTCTGTACAGTCTTGTTCACAGAGGCACTTCAAGGAGGGAGCTGGGTTTGGCGCAGCGCAGGCCGTTCTCCAACAGTTGTGGGTGCGGCCTACCACTAGCCTATATCCACTGCGCTATAAGCCGAAAGGCTATTATGTTAGGAATCCGTATTTGAACCAAGTGTCCTACAGAGGACCGCCACAGGAGGTCGTTCGATGGTGGAATGTAATTGTTAATTACACGCAGACTGGAAAAACCGTTCACCTTACCGCGACTCAAACCTGAATCTCACATTTCCCAGCTAGCTGGGCCAACACTGCTAACCCGTGGCTGCCTTCAGTGCTCTCATCCTCCCAGACGAATCTGGTACCGATTCGCCGTCTCCGGAGGGTACAAAGCTTTGCTGGCCTCGACGGGAGCGGGCCGGGGTTAGACTCCTGGGCTGCGAGCGAGGTAAGTGGCCGCTTGCCACTACACTGCACACGCCGTGACTAGTGATGTCAATGTATTTATCACCGGTACTTGATAATATTTGTTTTAGAATGAAGCTTAGAGGGTAAGAGGCTGCCATGTCGGCGTGGCGGATAGGGCACGCGTCCGGTAAGCGTGAGGTGCGGGTTCGGGTTCCGCCTGAGGGACAGAACTTCCGACTATAACTCGGCAATCTTGTGATAACTTCGTTCAAAACCCTTTCGAAGACCAAGAATTTTTTTGCTCACTATTTACTTTTCAATCAGTTGCTTTTGGGTCAGTAAGCAGGAGGTAATCCAGGTATGGCCAATCTCCTGAGCCTCTCAGGCGACTAAGACCTCCTTAATCCCAATCGATCAGGGACTCTTATTCGCAGAAACTCCTGAGCAGTGCTGTGTTAAGTAGAGTCACTTGGTTACAAGCAACATATTACAACAGTAGGTGAACTTTCGATGCTCTGGTGAATCTCACTGGGAGGTCTTGACTGCAGTGATCCCCGGAGAACAGCAGTTTCGGACATATGATACTCTGGGAAGACACTCACGAAAACCCGAATGTTTGGCTAGTAAGAGGTTTTTCGGCTAGAGCTATCAATTATCATTCTTACAGGATCAGCCCTTCAACTAAAAATTGCCGTTCGCCGGTTGACGGCTATTGTTGGGTGATGTTCAGTATATCCTCTCAGTAAGTGATAAATAGAATTATTTTTCCGAGAGAAGGATCCTAGAGAAAAAGTTATTTACCCCATATCCATCCTGGAGAATTCCATTTCGAAGTAAAAATATTTGTGATTGGTTTGTGTGTCTGAGTGTGTGTTTGCCGGCTGCTTCTAAGCCTTTAGAGGGCAACTCTCGCAGTCCAGCATTGATCCCCGCAAATTCTTACACCATCGACATCACCACCCACCCACCCACCGCACTTCCGCCCCCATTTTGGTGGGCAAATATATTTGAGTGGTACGAGGGCCGTGTCGAGTTCGCATTAGAAGAAATTGTGTGTGCAGCTCCGAATTAGTGCGCGCTTCAGCAATTGTCCACTCGAAATGAGCGAAGAAAAAAAAATCATCAATTGAACGACGGGGCCAAATCGACGAATTGTCTCCGCGGCTGCGCTGCCAGCAGCACAGATCGATGTCGTGACGCGGCGCCACAATCGCTATTGTCGCCGCCCGCGCCTCCCTCATTGTCCGACATGTCCCTTGGGCTGGCAACAGTGTCGCCATGATGCAGCGAGCAAAAATTGGAGCGTGCAAAAAATGCCGACATGCGCCCGCCCGAGGTGCTAGGAATATGCCTGTCGTTTATGACAATCACTGCCACGTCCAGATTAGGGTGTCTCAGTCATGGACAAAAAAGTTTTTTGCCATTTTTTTCGAGGAAAGGCGTTGGTTCTGGTAAAGAGACTTACTGGTGGAAACAAGGTAGAAAAGAGAGCAGAGCTAGCAGAGTGAAGAGAGAGGCAAAGGAACCAGTGGTAGGTTAGGGACCTACCCGTGTCAGGGACCTACCCAAGCGCTGGTAGCCACTTTCTGGCATTCAGATGGGCAAAAGAATCCTACTAATAATCCTCCTATGCTACTTCACATGATCAGACGGGGACTCACCGCGCCTCTGCGATGTGGTTATAAGTACATAGACAGCACAGATGTCAAACTAATCACTGAAGAGTGCCATTTCGTAAAAGAAGCTGCCAACCAAAGGAAATCAAGGCGCTACTTGAGCGGAGCATTTGAAGGACTCTTTATGCAGAACTAGGATTGAAATCATCTCAATAGAATGATCATACTTGGCACTGGTTCACCTTCCACCTTCAGACATGGACGAAGGCACTTATCTCCACTAGGGTCATCCTTCTAGCCATGCGTAGGGTGCCTTTAATTGCCCCTCTGAGATTGCAGGATTGGAAATTGCTTCACTGATCTTATACAAGCAGAGAAGCAACAGAGCTGGCGCTTTGGAAAAAGCGACCAGGGTGTCCTTACTTAGACAGGAATCCACCCAGATTCAACAGACCTGTCGCTAACGTCAAGGTCTGTGGAATCTGGTTAACCGTCATTCTAGAACCTGGTCAGTTGGCTCTCGGACCCCCCCCCCCTTGTTATGAAAGGACCAACCTCGAAAAATGCTAGTCCGTTTGAACCGCTCTTTCGACGGGATGCTTACCTAGAGCCTTTTGACCGCGACTGGAAGAGTGCATCCCTCTCGGGGCACATAAAGGGGATGAGTAAGATGGCGGTCTTGGTGAGGCAATTCGAGAAACAGGCCTTTAATACGACCTCTTTCAGAGCCTATCCCGCAACAGTCGTCTCCTACACAAAATTTTTTTCAAACTCTCCTATCGAGCGGGCCGTTAAGGTGACAACCACGATCCCTGATAGGATTTGCCTTTTTTAAGGATAACCGCGCATGTTCGAGTTCAAATGGAAAAGTTTCACGTACCTAGTACTAGTTACGGAGTACTGGTTTGAGGCCATAAAAAACCATTTTCAGTGGTGAAAGTGGCAGAATGGCTACAACAGTAAACTCATTCTTGTAGTGAGCGCCTTTCGACTTGGTGGAGGCGATTTGCCGGTTTCCATCCACCATTACCGATGCGTACTGAAGAGTCGGACTGAATGAGTAAGTTTTCTTGAGTGAAACTCTCGTTTCAGGGCACGTTTCCCTCCCAGAAAACTTGCTCATCCAGTCCGACTCCAGCCCTCCAATGACCAAATACGATCGCTTCGCTAGGGATCTTAACGAATGACGACGTGCCTTTTCCGTTTGAACTTGACCACAACCACTTACAGCCTCATCAAGGTGAGACATGTAAGGTAAGAGGGGCTAGCGACTTATAAAAATGCCCTTACCTAACCCGTGTACACCTTTTACTGCTCTAGATAGACTTTTATTTCAACTGAACAAAGTCTATTTTCAGTCCAAAAGCGGGCCGGGAGAATTGTATGGAACGAGGCGAAATTCGCAGTGGTGCAACTGCTGGCACCCGGAGCCATTGTGCAGGCTCGATCCGTATTCCGATGACTACCTTTGTTATTCGAGATGTGTAATGCAATGGTAAACAAACAGAAGTAAACAGTAAACAATAACGGCAATATAGCCAAAAATATGATGAAAACACTTTAGGAAGGAAGAGAACACAATTAGATAGTATTTCCGTTACTAGTTGACTATCATAGGTTCGGATTCGGAATAGCGTGTTTCGTTTAGAGCATACCCTGCCGTCGGGAGACAATTTTGTAAAGTTCGAATGCGGTCAGAATTTGGTACGACTTCTGGCACGACCTCTGGCACGACCACCCCCCCCACTGGGAATCCCCATGGTACGTGCCCTGATTCGCTATTAGCCAGACGGATGGGTAGCGAGAAACTTCCCTCATAAAGGAGAATAGCTGCTAATAACCTTGGAGGGAGCATTCAGAGGACTCTCTGTGCAGAACTGAGATCATTTCTAGAGTTGTAGAGGATGTTTTGCCCTTCCAAGTATCCAGTGGGCAGTTTATTCAATACTTTCAGCCTAACGTTTCAACGCGATCGTCTTCTTCGGAGGCCTAAATGTGCTTCGAACTCAGGAAATTAACACTACCTCGTCAAGTGCCCAGTCTACTCTAGCAGTTCCGATGGCGTGTTCGGAACTTGGGTTCATTTCCTCAACTGGAAAACAAGTTTAGGTTTCTGAGAAAGAAGATTACGTCGAGACGTTGGACTCAAAGAATTGACAAAAAAAACTGCTCCACCTAAAAACTGGCGGCGGAACATTTTCAGAGCTCTAACGAAGCAAAGGACAATGCCGATGATGTAACGAGAGAGAAGCTGGAGAACTAGTGTCTACGCCTTCCAAAAAAATTACCGTACTTGTAGTTCACACTATCACACGTAATGGACGCTCGGTTCTCGTCGCTGGGGGGGGAGGGGGGGGGGAGTGAGGGGGCAACACTGGGGGCAC
Source organism: Cooperia oncophora (assembly GCA_036418165.1). Lineage (NCBI taxonomy): Eukaryota > Metazoa > Nematoda > Chromadorea > Rhabditida > Trichostrongylidae > Cooperia > Cooperia oncophora. Next base: position 14,313 of record MU912874.1, read on the forward strand.
ACCGAAGCGTGCACAGGCTACCTTGTGAAGACCTGTGAATTCTTGTAACCAAAGTGGCTTACTTATACCATTCACAACTTCACAAGAGTTTACAGGTCTTACCAAAACTGGACCTGTTAGTTAACGTGAACTAGCAAAAGGAACTAGCGAAAATACAAGTCCCCCTCAAGCAAAACAGCGCCTAGTCTTTGCAATCTACCTCCAGTCCTTCTCGTCATCGACCAAGTAATCCATGATGGAAGCTCATATAAAATCTAGTGCTATTTTTCAGCTTTTGTCAAATATTACCCTTTACTGTACTTCCATGAGAGCTCTCCACCCCTTTTTCGGATGTTGGCTTAGGGTGGTTCCTGAGAAAACAGGGGCAATAGCTGTAACAGGAAGTTCTGATAGAGCAGATAAACCATCTTCCGTCTAACGGTCGTATAAAGACCGGTAGCCAGGTAGGAACTCTCCTGGAACGATACTGATCTCTTCCATCCTTATAAAACGACACGCTAGATAATCTGACACGGAAACTAGCCATAGGAGACTGCGGGGTCGCTTAACAGCTGCGCCATTATTGAACACCCCTGACCCTATGAGCCTTACGGTTTTCCCGTCAGGGAACGTCGCACGTTGGATATCCCAATGAGGGGGGCTATTTGGACACGGAGACAGGGAGTCGTATTTGCCACCATTCAGAAAAAATGTCTTCGGCTGCTGACCCTCCGACGACACTGCTTTACAGAAAGATGGGAGGCCTTTTCGGTTAAAAAAAGATCTATTGAGAAGTAGTAGTAAGTTGCGAGAATTTAGGAATATGGTAGGTAGGGTGGGGAATGGGGAAGAGGAACCCTTCCAGAGGAGGACTTGAGAGGTGGGGGGAGGCGTCCTTAAGAAGTCTCTCAAAATGGTAGTAAACTGCTCTTATGATGCAGCACAAGTGCAGCTTGATTGCTATTCTACATTAGCGGTTATATGAATTTCGCTATGGAAACTAACAGTAGGCCTTCAACATCTTAGCAGAGCTTGAGACTTCTTTTTTTTACTGTCTCTGTGTGGGCACGAAAATATTTTTTATACTAATTAAAAACACTCGAGAAAATCCGCTGCAGTGGCAAAAGCCCTATCCAGTAGACATGCTAGGTATCTTCGTATTGAGGGAACAAAGATATTAGGTAAGATTGCAGAAACGTACAGCAGCCCTATTAGTTTGGTGATGCATCATTAAAATGCACGGCTCAATCACTGCATTATTGAGATGCCATCCATTCTAAGCCCATCGGGGATAATGCTCAATTAGGTAGACAAATTACTCAATTTTTGCACCAGAAAGAGAACGACCTGGGCGTCCCCGCTCAACCGAAATTTCAATTCTGACATATTTGCCCCGAGTGATACAGGGAAGATTCTGGGACTTTTTCGGGGACAATTGTTAGTAACAGATAGCCCTGACGCCCAGTGAGTACTATAATATGTATACTCGAAATCCCAGAGATTGGGTGGGCGTGGCTAAGCACTTAATTTTAGAAAGGCGGCGGCCCGTGAGATATTTTCATTTTGGAACAGTTGTAATCATGTGATCATCTGACACAGAACAAGGTGGTAGCTGTTTCAAACTGAAGTAACCTACGAGTAACCCGTCCTATGCCGTGCTCAAAAGCCACGCCTAGCCCGTCTCAGGGATAAGAAGTGTATTAGTCACCACTGAAGTAGAACTTAGCGATGGTGGCTTTCACATTTGAATGCTCTGCATAAGTCTGTCATTAATGCGAAAGGATTCGGGAATGATTCATCCCATGCAGTTCGCAAGATCCTCGATGTCTGGGAACGGTTCTGACAGTCCCCAGGCATGAGTTAGAACTCATTTTGTGCTGACATGCGCAGGTCGCCATCGGCACCGTGTGGACAGGTGGCTAGGTGGTAAGCCGTAGCCACTGGCATCAATGCGTTCATAAAATTCAGTACCAAGACAGTCGTGAGTTTTAGTGGCGATTTCGTGGGTGATTCAGTGGTGACTGATGGCTATGAGAAAGCTAACACTACCTCAAAACAAAATGTAACCTAAGAATTTGGGTAGACATGTGAGAGAGGGGGCAGCATCATAGACAAGAGAGAAACCAAGCCGACAGCAGTAACACTTTCTTATACGACTATGGCCGTGCACATCATTCATCATTGCTGACGTAGGATCAATTGACCAGTTTTTAGGAGAGCTTCTAGCACCCACAGCCATTGATCGATGGAGCTAGTGTTCGCCTACTTGTATTTCTTTGGCAGCATGGATGATGCCCACTGGAGTCCCAAAGCAACAGTCCGCGCTGATTCCGTAGGCGGAGTTAGGCCTAACACTGCCCTTCTCCACTGCGGCCTTTTCAAACGCAAGTGCTGCTTAGGCGCAGTGATAAAGAACCGTAACTCGGCCGGGGCCAGTTTGGATGAGATTTCTTGAAACGGTACTAAGAAAGCTAGAAAATATTAGAAAAGAACGATTAAAATAAGATGAATAGGAGAAAACAGCAGAGAAAGAAAAGGGAGTAGGAGAAAACAGCAGAGAAAGAAAAGGGATAAAAATAAAGTGAAATAATGGCAACAAAATTACTTTAGTTTTTTGGGGCAGAAAATATCTGATTTGATAGCCCCTCTACAGCAAAACATAATCAGCAAAACAAGCAATTTTTAAGAAAGTAACCTAGCCAGCGCAACGCTATGCAACACGAAACTGCAACATTTGCATGCGGTGGTATAATTGCAGAAAAAGAAGTTTATGACGCTCTGGGCTAGATGAAAATCATGTCCCTGGCGTCCTATAGCAATATGGGTGAAAAATCGGCTCAAGATTTTATGTCCCCTAGTTTCAAAAGTAGGATTTTTGAAGAATTATAAGAGCTAACGCTCACGGGGTAAGAGTAAAACTGTTAGGAATTCAGGATTAAATGCCTGATGTTAACACATTCAGGACCACCGTTGTGCGAGGATCTCCTGATTCAGCAGTTTCATCTGTTTCTTTATTTTTTTCCATGAGATATTTCGCATTCTGTGCCTAACACCGACGTGCTCTGATAACTTGAGGGCATGAATTAAGAACGCCAAATTCGGGCCGTATGAAACGGCGCAGTAGAGATAAAAAGTATGACACACGTACACCCATGTGCGTCAGCGTCCGTAACCGTGTTCAACAACCCTCCTACACGACACAGCCACGCCGATTCAGGTAATTTTCACTGTGATACAGGATTTCCACCCGATCCTCATCTCGTTATTAGCTCCGCGGTCCCAAAAATAAGGGAGAGAAATGTTTCGATTCAGGTAATTTCTTCAAGATGCGCCATGGATGCGAAATATAATACATTCAGAATAGTGTAAAGTATTACTGAGAGGTATCTTTGGGCATGATCCAACTAGGGATAAACCTGTCGGGGCTGGCTGGTAGTTGTTTCAAACGCAGAACGTAATGTATGTCCCTAGAAGACTGACACTTCTACTTGGCCCTGGCCAGATTAGACGGCTGCTTGAAAGTGTAACTCGATTAGATACCTTTCATCTACGACTGAGCAAATAAGCGAACAACGCAGCGCTATTTCTGCGCCACCTTAACTGCCTGGCGAGTTATCAGAAGGGTAGTCTACGCAAGTCAGCTAAGGGAATCAGAGATTAGAAGGATGCCAAGCGCAAGAACGAGAGTTTCTAACGAAAGATGAGATTCGTGAGCGCTTAATGATCAGAGTGTGACTTTAAGCAGGGCGTGGGCGTTTTCTCGAAACAAATGGGCTTCGATGGAGGGAGGTGGGGGGGAGGGGGACACCAAAACTGTAGTCCATTTTCCATGAGCGCACCTGTCAGATCAGTTTCGTCGGTCGATGGTTCGAATCCCAACGGTAGCCAAGTTTTGAAATTCTGTAGCTCTAATTTTCCAAGAGGGAATGAGCTTTGGAGCGGTCCCTCGAAAGCTTTCCTCGCTGGTCCGCTTCATGAATCCTTATCAAGCAACTACAAGAATGCCCAGTTATGGGCGGAATTCTTCTCTCAACTAGACATTGAACATCGCTCCAAAGTACGGATCCTGGGATCGATGCTCCTCTTCCGTCCGGGCTAACCATATCAGACCAGTCTGGGAGGATAAAAACGGTGACTTTTAGGTCGGCAGGCAAGAAAATCTTGTACATGGGCTGATAATTGCATAATCAAAAGAAATCACGGCGATTCTGAATGGAAGTAGGATACGACATTCAAAGCGATTGATCATCCCTTAAAGCTTTACCCTTTTATCCCTTTTTTAGCCTGTTTGACCCTAGTGCTATTATTATTGAAAATATTAGTCCATTCATTACTGAGCCTAAATATTGACGTGCAACCAAGGACTACATAAACATTGGTTTCCTCGTGTTCACTAGTTTAGTCCCTCCAAATCGTTTCGCGCCTCCAATTACTGGCGGAAAAAGGTTTTTGCGCTTCGCGCGTTAGGCTTGCCTATTGTCCTTTTAGTGCGGACGTTTGGGGCAGTGTGTTGAAAGCATTAGAAATAAATAAAAAGTGCGGATGTTAGGCGGTTGTGTGAACGCCGACGGAACGTGTGAAATGACCGTAATAATCAACCGATGGTAAATAATGCATAATTTATGCGCACTTATGAATATGTTTCGCTTTTCATAGACATTCCTTGGCCATTTGCCAAGTGTTTTAAGCATGGATAAACGGGGTCTTAACAGCGTTTTTTTCGATTTCTGACTAATATGAAAATCTATTCTGAACCGGTCGCTGCTCTGATCGCTGTCCGACTTGGCCATTCCGAATCAGACGCGTTCTGGGCCCTTTCCGGTTTCCGATGCCATCGCTAATAACATCTGGTTCGCAGGAAACGCCATTCAAAACAGTTCAGTTCTTCAAAGGCAAAGTGCACGAATGAATTTCCAATGCTCCCGGGACCTCTGAGCACGGCTTCTGCGTGGCGGCCCTACCCAAGGAAGGTATCTTGGGCGCCTATCAACTGAAACCTACCGATCCGGTCGCTTCACCGCTGGCGATATATCGCAGCGGTTATTTTGGCACGAATGCCAACGGACACTCTCAGAATCGCTTTCAACAGTGCCGTGTATCAGACTTTTTTTGGCGAGATTTTGACCATGTTCACCTCGCGTTTTCTCTATTTACCGACCATATAGCACCCCTGCTAACATTGTTAGTGAGTACCAAATGCTGCTTCAGGCCTTTAAGTCCCTATCTCCAGGAATAAAGTGCTATTTTAAAGAGGGTGGGGATGGGGCGCTTTTGACGCAGGGCAAAAAATAAAGTAAGTGGAAGTGTAAATGGAAAGAACCATATGAAAAATGTAAAAAGGGTGTTGAGGAAAGCCAGCAGAGCACGAACAGCAGCCTAGATCAACTGAACCCTTGAAAATCACAGAGTCCAGAGAGTCTTGAAGAAATTTACTGGACTCAAAGAACGGCTATAAAACGGCCTTAAGAGGCCACAGAAACGCCTGAAAGCATTCAGGACCGCGGAAACCCCCTCGAAGCCATTATTTCCTTCATATTGGCACTTAAGTTTTCAGTGTTTAGCTTTGATTTCTTGGTTGGCCATTGCTGCGGCCGCCAAACATCGATTCCCGGCTGCAAGCACCAACGACGACGGGACAACAGCACAACTCGGTATCCCCCGCTGCTAGCCAATGCAGTTTTAAGCCATTCATGTCCCACTTTTGCAGAGTCACACTAGAACTCCCCCGGGACATATTATATTTTGCACAGTAACAAAAGGACCTATCAGAGAAAGAAAAACAACAAATAACGAGCTAATATATAGAATTTAGTCTTAATTGTCTCATTTTCCATTTTCTTAAAAAAAAGAAATTATTTTTTAATGGACGCAGGTGTAGCACAGATTAGCTATCTTTGAGGAAAAGGCCCGTGTCACATTCAGAGCGATACGTTGGGGATACCTAACGACAGGGGGAGGGTCGCATTTGGTCGCTGCAGGTCGTATTTCTTCTTAAGAAAACTAATCTCGGCTGTTCACTTTTCTCGGTTTTTCCTGTTTCAGTTGGCGCACAGCCTTGTCCCTCGTCCGCCCCCCGATATGGACGGCAGTTTTTCCAGGGGAGGTGCAAAATTTTCGTCGGAATAGTAGTAGGAAGTTGGGAAGGATCTAGGACGATATAGGTAGGATGGGAGAAGGGAAAAGGGTTAGCACTGGAGGAAGAAAATTTTAAGTCGAAGTGTGGGGGGGGTTGCAGAAATTTTCCACTAGGACGTGCCCAGGTTAACATGGCGAAAAAACCTGTGTTGTATCATTGTTGGTGACGTCCCAGCACATGATTTATCTGTGACGTCAATGACACGTCATGTACAGTCCTCATCATTGCGGACTGTCGGAGGCGGCGTGAGCAGCGCGGTTCGAGTCCGCGTTCTGCTACATGCTCCACCAGATAGGCGATCAAGTAGAAAATCGATTCAACAGGAACAACCAATGGATGGAAGGCGCAGGTGAGAGAGATGGATTGGCGACTCGAGAATTGGGTGAATATTAAGTGCACCTCTTGACAGGTAACGTACTGTATTCCCCGCCACCTCAAAGTTATCCTGCTGTTAAAGATCATTGAGCCTGGAGCAGATACTTTATCCCTAGACTGATAGAAGTCCCATAGGTGATAGTCTGCATGTTTTGGGCTAAATTGTGGGCTACAGTGCGGCTGCTAAATAGAATCGCCGCATGTACGATATTAAGAAGAGAGATCGCAATGGTTGAAGAGTTTTGATGACGTGGCTCGTATTTCATCCCTCACTTACCACCTCACATCTCATAACCTCCACTTTCCATTCCTGGATAGCTGGAGGAGGTAACTGTGACGTAGTAGATGAAACGACATTCTTGGGTCGGAGAGGGTCGTATTAGAGGCAACGGCGAAGCGGAGTGATAACCACTTCAGCTCACTGGCATGGCTTGTACTGGGCAGAAATGCGAGATATGGCCATCCCAACAATGTTGAAAATAATCATTTCCTTAGACAGAACAACAAATAATTGCTTTGATAATTCCTCCGTCGTACCAGTAAATGCCCGGCCGCGAGGTGTCATACCGGTAGGCCTGACCCCGCCTACGTGAATATCGTAAATTATATCTCCGAGATGGATGCTAAACTACACCAAACAGCAGACCATTGAATCTACTAATGTAAGCGAATAAGCGAACATATTAATGAAACTAACTGTCGAAAACATGGGATTCAACCCCAGAAAAGGAAAGGGAGAGGAAGACAATGGGAGAGTGGGACAATAAGAGACTATTACCCAGCAGCGAAGAAACTGCCTTCTGGTGGCCACTGAGAGATATGCTAATGATCAGAACGCGTCATGACTGTGAGAATCCTTGACTTTCACCTCAAATCCTCGCCACCGATGCCTTAAAACGACCCTCCTCCGCCCAGCTGCCCTGCTCCAACGTCCGGATTAACGCTCTCCTTCCTCTAACTCAATGCAATTGCTGGGAAAGATACCGGTGTGCAAGAACATTTATGCTGTAAGATGAACAAATCTCCTGAACCGCACCGTGCAATGCTTCTATAGGTAGGCACCTACTGCCGTGGGGAAGATTTCCGCGCCAGTACGACGTCCCCCCCCCCCTTTCTCCTCCGAATACGATTTCCCTCCACAACCGAAAAATTAAATGTTTCAAACACTCGCTTGGGACTTTGTAGGGGATAAGAAGATGAGCACCGCTGACGCAACCTTCAGAAAGGTAGATTGCTCGCCTGCTGACTGCGTGGAGGGGGGATATAAAGAGCCGCGCGAAATGTGAAACACAAAAACAATCAAACAAATTCCGAGGATCACTAAAGACCCCTCTACCATCCAGAGATCAGCCATAACTTTCGCCGAAAGTTCCGAACGTTCAAACGTACGACGTGCCCAGTCGGAGAGCAGGTGTCCCCAATCGCACTCTCTAGAGGTTCTGCTGAGTCGTTCTTTCTACATCTCAAAACTTGATTACTCGACCAGTCGATCAACCCTTAATCAATCAATACTGATAATGCGCTATGGCTCTCAGAAACTAGTTTGAATAATTTCAATCACAGTAGTATTGCGGTTGATTAGACATGGACAAGACGCAGCACCATCACAGGGGTCACCTTCCTTACAGAACTCATACTTTAAGTGGATCAACGGCATTCGGCTTGGAGTGGCCATTTTTTGCACTTTTGTTAGTCCCTTTGGCTAATTCATACTGAATAACAGATCACACATTGGTGAAACCTGTAAGCTCGTGTGAAGCTGTGAAATGTTGCGAGCGGGCAACTTTGGTCACACCGTTGTGTCGGATTGTAGCAGTCTTGCCCAACTGAGAACACCCTTAACAACCCGAGCAGATAGCGTCCCTGCCCCACCTAAGCCAAATTGCGCTTGGACCAACAGACAACAAGGCGTCAGTCAAGCTAGCATGGGAAACATGCACTAAGACGGATTTGAATGGCCGCTGAATCCGTTTCCTGTAATCAAGACGGTTTCGAAAGATCGCCAACTAAGTTTTCGAAAGATAAAAAATTTGTGTTTAGTGGGCAAAATGTTGGTGGCTTATGAATAGCTTGATCCGATGGAGGAAGCATCGCGTGGTGTCACCTATCGCCTCAAAAGCAAGCTCATCATCCCCTCGAACATCCACAGGCACCAGGCAGTGTAGTAGCCCAATCATGTATGTTACCAAAATCAATGTAATATAGAAAACAGGATACTGTTCTGGAACATATGTTAAATGTTACAGCTATTCATCAAAAAAATAGTCGTTACAGCTCCAAAAGGCACAAAATTTGTGACTTAAGCGTTGGATCCAAATCTAGTTCATGGAGATTCAGAAAAAGAGAGAATATGAATAAGAAGGAAAGTGATAAAATTCCAAAAGAATCAAAAATCAATTATAAGCGCGAACCTGCCCCATCTGGACCAACCAGTAAAGGTTGTAAGAAATGTTTGCATAAGAGCGGACCTTTTTCGGGTAACTTTTTCCAGCAGACGTTTTGATAAACACACTGATTTCAAAGAGTCAAAAAAAAGGATGAAGGTCCGTGGATACGCCATGTACTTTACTTCCACCCAGAATCGCAATGATATCTTGAATGCAATACGGCCTATAGACTTGCAGAAGCCTGTCGATTTACAAATAAACAAACGTACTCCCAGACGGATCTGTAACCAGTTATCCGATCTGAATGATGGAGGATTGGCCAGAATAGAAGTAAAAAATTAATAAAAGTGGTCAAGGGAAAAATCCAAGTGGAATGACAGGCAAAGATTCAAGCTAGTACACGTGCCGGTCAAGGAAGAAGGAACGGGGACCGAAAGGGAGGCTGCATTTGGCCTCTGAAGAAATGGAATCAAATGGGAAATTCCGCTCAAATTTTAACCATTATCCGTTGCACGCGCATTTTGCCTCCCCTACTCCTTAACAGAATGAATCGCACAAATCCCCGACCGTCGTTGAATGATAAGGTAAGTTGTGAGGGCACAGAATCAGTACTGAGGAAGAATAGGTCCTATTTTAGCGGAAACTTGTCCCTACAGAACTCGGTTACATACCGCTTACCTAACACCTCTGAATCAGCAAAGATGCGAGGTAAGCATGAAAACTGATGTCGCCAAATCCCAAAAGAAAAACCGATGTTCACGATTGTGAGCGAAAGGCGGAATGCATGGCGCCGTCTTAAGGAATCCAATCGATTTTGACGATTCTCCTTCCTTTAGTGACTATACTGTAATTAACTGCTCAACTGGAACATCGCCCTAGCCAAAGCCATCGCGTAAAATCGTTCTTATTGACAAAGGTTTCCTTCTCGCTGGGCTTCAATTGGGAAAAAGCTGTGTTTACCCAAATGTGGCTAGAGAAGTTTTTCGATCTAGTGAATCCACCCATTCATATTCTAATCAGAAATTCATTGCGTTACAGTTTTTATCCTCATGCTCTTCATGCATAGCTAATGGGAGCTGCTTTGACATGACAGACATTGTGACAGTACTGAAAGCGTTGGCGGAAAAGCGAGATGCGACAAAAACCTTGCTAAAGGGACAGAGGAGAAGCCTCGACATTCTATTCATAAATTGATGAGCTCGTCTTGCAAAAATTCATGAACGCTCTTTTGACAAGTGCATTGTCCTTCGCCTCACAAGTGGATCAAACCACCTAGTCATAAAAAGACTCGTTGACCTGAATAGAACCAAGTGAATGAGCTAAAATGGCAGAAAATGGTTTGCATATGCAGTACTTGCTTGCCGAAAGAGAAGCGGCAAGAATTTGGGTAGGCTTCACCCTGGCAGGGTGGCCGTAGCAGGCAACATTCTGGTCAAACATTGGGCTAATTATGAAAGATTGCCACTTAACGGCTCCTGGGCACAAAAAAATGGCACCGAGAACTAGGGCCATCTATACACCTACCAGAGCTTAGCTTGTACTGCCAGAGATTCGTAACCAGACACAGACCGTGAAAAAGCAGAACAGTAACCAAACGATACGGTAACAACGGTAGTAAGAGTGCAAATGTAGTCAAACATAAAGCAGCATCAGATATTGCGAAGCATGAGGTGAACAGGAATTCCAACTACGCTCAAGCCCTTTACTTTTCGGCAGGTTTCACCCCCCAGAGTAGAGCGGTTCGGCTTATTTTCACCTACCAAAGGATTTTTGGGCTTTTCAATAACTTATTTATTCGCTTATAATTCTGCAGTAGGCAATAAATCGCTTAATCGCCAGAAGCTCTACTGACCCTCTTGGGAGCTGGTCCTGGTTACTCACCGTTTGTAGATGTTATTTAAGGCATGTCCAAATTCAATTTCTTATAGATCCTGGCAAGTACTTCTCAGTGCTAAAGCTAACGATGGCGTCGTGAACACGGTAGATCAGCATTGTGGGTGAAAGACGCTGTCAGTACGATTCTTCCCAGAAATAGCCTATCATTTTTCCTCAAAATTCTGCCATCAAAGGAGTAATAATGGGTGGAAGTGAAGATTCCCATGACTAAGTACCAGACATAGCACTTTTACCACTTTGCCAACCAAGGCATATGGTGGAAGAAATCACCAATTGGAAAGAATTTCTCTTGAGGCTGATGCCTGGGGCCAATCCTCCTCCAATGCTGGGATTCGAACAACGTGAGCACGCTCTCCATTCAAAGGGAGTAGGTAGAGGTCCTTTCTGGGCAGTGAACTAAAAGCTTATATGAAATCACGAAAAAGCAACTAAAACTGGTCGCATTGCAAAGGTTGCCTGTAGCTCTGGGAGCATACTACCTTTTTGATAAGAGATCATTAGTAAGGTTTCCCCATTCAGGGGAATCGAGACCGAAAATTACCCCTCCGGGAGCAATGATACGCCGTGTCCTGAGAGAAGTGAGGATTACAGAAGACTGCGAAAGACAGGACAGTCCCTATATATTGTAGAACATGGCTGAAGAAAGCTTGATGGGCCACGATAACTCAACAAGAACTAAATTAAAATTAAGTAAATTATCCACCAACTGGCAGTTTGCGCCATGAATTCGCTTTTACCAATGAATTCACAAAGAAAATCATGGAGAAAATTGGTTGCAAGATCTAACCGCATTCTCATAGCAGAACTGTAATTTTTTGGGACTTGGGCTAGGAACGATCCTCAGAGCTATACTAATCAAGCAGCAAAGTGAAGAAGTCCTCACTACGCAATGGAACTGAAGAACTCCTCAACTACGCAGTGTTTTAACGAGAACAGGAAGAGCAGAGAGGTGATTTGTGCACTTGCGAACTTGATAAATCACTCCCACTCGGCCATCGTTGCCCATCGTTCTCTATCTCCTCAAATGAACATCAACGGCGGATGGGAAAAGGTATGTAATACATCTATTAATACTTACAGAATTATTACAGCTGAATTCAATGTTAAAGAGTATCCCAACTTTGCTGTGCAACTGGTATCTAGAAAGGAGGAAAAATAGTTGTTTTGAAAGGTTGTGTGAAGTATAATAGGCAGAGCAATTACTGTAGCGCCGAAGCTATTACTGTAGCGTGAGGGTGACAGCTGGTATTTACGGTACTGTATTTGACATCTGGTGTGCATCGGAACGACGACAAAAATGAATAAAAAATAAAATAAAGCGGAAAAAACTATAGAAAATCGGAAAATGGAAGCAGGACCTGCGGCGGGCGCGGCGTTCGTCGCTGGTGACGAGAAGGCGTCGGCGCCAAAGTCGCTCGACGTGTCGGCGCCGCTCGCTGAACACGCACCACAGACCACAGTCCATCGCATATCTTTGCGACGCTGTGATTCGCTGTCTCCCGCCTCCACAGCACTTTCACCGCGCCGTTCTTGTCCTACTCTAGCAAAAAGGATTACGGTATTATGGATGATCAACGACGGCGTGACAATGGCGACGTGACAGTAATGGTGAATTTTTGTGTGTATGTCACGGCAACATCACACAAGGCGTAACAACACGACACGACATACAGACAAACGCGCAATAATAACGGACAAGGACGAATTATGTGGGAAATCGATCGATGTGGCGACGACAAGCAGCTGCTGCTGACAGCAGCAGTGGCAGTGAAGTTCACATGCGTTGTTGTGACGTTGAAAATGCCAGCGGCTGAGGGTCTTGGACCGCCCGCTCTCCCTCCTGCTGCCGTCGGCGGCGGCCGGCCGCTAGCTAAACGACGAAGGCGGAGTCGGCGGCCGACCGATGAGGGTCAACGATCGATGTGTGTGTGTATGTGTGAGAGAGAGGGAGTGTATGTGCCCCTCCAAAGTGACCGCATCCAGCTGTCATCCGGAATCCTCGCCACCACACATCATCACACTTGGATACGGACTGATTGGTTCCTTTCAGAACGGCCGGACGCATGAGAATTGCGCTATGCGCCATCACTAACGACCAACTCCCATTTGCCTACAGTAATGGAAGCAGTAGTTAAGCTCTCGAATTCTCTTCGTCAGTCTTAGAAAACAACTTCAAATCATTCTCAGTAGTTTTTGAATTTGTCGCGAAGATATTTGAAGGCATAAGGTATGACATGGTCCTGCTCACAAATAGTAGCAGGGGAGCTACGTGATAGGAAAGTGACGAAAAATCGAAGTCCGGCCAAAATCCTGCAAAAAGAACCTTTGCTTTGCACGACATTGGACGAGCATCTTTTTGGACGAGATTCCTGTTGGCATCGTGCCACTTCGATAGATACGTCTGCACCATCCGCATTCACGTATCCATGCAGCAACTGCATTCTTATCAATTGTACAGCACAAACTAAACGATAAGAGCACCAACGTTGATGCGAGTGCCCGGCCATTTGAGTGCGGACGCTTGTAGTGGGCGGTCTGGATCGGCATGTTGCACCTTGATTAGGCGTTATAGCGGTACCCTTGAGGGCTCAATGCAGCGCCAACTCGGGACCAAAATATTCTTTCAAGCCAGGAGCATTTACCCTTTACGCCTTGTCGATTTATCATGTTACTTGCCTCTAAAGCCGCTCAAAAAAGCCAACCTAAGTATAGCTTCTGAGATGCGATATGCACTAACTGGGATCAGCAGATTCGTGTCCCTCCCGAGTAAAGTCTCTTCCGATTACCTAGCTTAAGTATAGCTTTTGTGCGGGTTAGTCCGCAAACTATGAAATGCGGGTTCGATCCCACCTGAGGTGGTCGTTTAAACAATATTGAGCCCTCGGCGCAGTTCGTCCTGGTGGGGTACCCATGGTACTCAGCCAGGCTTGTTCAGTCCACCCTGCGAAGACCTGTAACCAAAGTGGCTCACTTGAACAATCCCCTGGCTTCGCAGGAGTTTGAAGGTCAGACCAGAGTGAGACCTGTTCCTTATCATGCACTAACAGAAGAAGGAGTTAGCTGAAGTGCAAAATGCCTCCTCTTACCTGTATAGCGCCAATTATTCTTGTGATGTCTAGTAGTACTGTTGGTATGGAGCTCATAAGGGACATCTTTCCGCTAACTCACTATGAGTGTGTTAATAGAGAGCTAGGTGGGGCGCTAGAGTCTCGATTGCTGACTGCAAATATGGAAACCAAAATCGGTACCTGCATCGCGCAGGCGGACTCTCCAAACCCTATCGACATACTTAGGCCTTCATTCAAAGTTCTGCGGTAAGTTGACGAAGTTCTCTTGTTGGTTCTGACTAAAAGACGGTTCAGAAAACGGCTCATTACTCGCTTTCTCTGTTTCACATCCGCCTAGTTCCCTAAAGGAAACGGAGTGGTCTTCCTGAGGAATTTTGGGCTCAGTTCGGCCTGGTGGGGACGTTGTGCTCGTTATCGTCAAACTGAGCCCATGCTTTCACTGAAGACGTGCGAATTCATGTTAAACCGTGAACAAGAATCAGAAGAAGAAACTATAGGGATTCAAAATGGGGGGTGAAATTTAACAGGAACTGGCAATGCCGCTCACCTCTCCCCTCCCCCCGGCTAACTCCAAAACCACCGAATTCTGCAGCTTCGTGATTCTTTATTCACAGATAATCAATTCAGTAAAATGAACTTTCGGAAGAAACTCCCAGGTATTACTTTACTGTAAGTAACCGGGGCTCAAACAGAAGTTGGGAGCATCACGCAAGGCATAGAAAAGAACCAGTACTGCTGACCACTGAACATGGAGCTAGATGCTGAAACTATGGCCTATCAGCAATTTGTAGCTGAGCTGTCTGGTACCTGTCACAAACTTTAGATAAGACAATTCATCCTTGGCAACAAGTTACGACAGCTACACGACGGAATTCACAAGAGGAATCGCCTCGCAACACGCACGCCAACGACAACACACTTATGTAATCCACTACACGAAAAATTTCGTAGGGCAAACAAACTTTGTTCCCGTGAAATGGACAAATCAGGTGGGTAATGCTCTTCTGGGATAAGCCACGCACTGCACTTCCATTCGGGATCGTAGTGGCCCACACTGCGACTTGTGTGGACCAATCAATGCGCCAGTCAGTGCTTTTATCCTCCCAGACAAGCCTGGCACCAAACAACCTACCCCGGAACAATGAAAGAGTTCCGTGTGACTCAGACCGAAACCATTCCTTGGTCTTATACAGGGACCGGGAAGGTGATAAGCGGTGCTACTTCCCACTGCTACCCTTCCACCCATTACGGTACTGTTTAAAGAGCAGAGCCTTCGCCTATCCCATGTCGGAGCGACTTATCCAATGAGAATGGCCTATAAATTAACATGCGGATGCCAGCCGGGAGAGAGGTCGCAGTTTTCATCTCCCAAAAGAATCTGGTCCTGAACATTTCATTGCATGCTCCGCAGGGCAGAAGCGTTGCCAGTTCTGGAGGGTAGCCAATCCGAGATTCTATGAGACCCCTGGATCGCGTGGATTTGATGAAGCCATGGAACGCAGCGAGTGGGTATGTGCCAACCGACCGGCCACGTTGTTGCCTTCTCCAGCTCAAAGTTCTGCTTCTCATAGCAATTGGAACGATCCACCTATCCGTTTGCCCGACAGTCTGACCAACACCATGTTATCAACGCCGATCAGCACGCAGAGAAGAAATACCCATTTTCCCTGTAATTCACTTTTATTCGGCCAGAAGTCCGTGTGAGCAATGCACACAAAAAGGATTACAAGAAAGCAGTGGATACGATATGTCGGCGCCCTCTACAACTCCCATATATAGGATAACTTGCATTTCAGAACGCCGACCTATGTTTCGAATGGTAAGTGCGAATGACATGTGCGCACCATCGCAAGGAATGAGCAGCGACCGAAATATCTATTCTATAGCTAATTTCAAAACTTATTTTCCGATACACGAGTCTTAACTTCCCCAGCCTCTCACAGTCATTTCATCTTTGACCATACTCCGCTGACGAGGGCAAACTTACAACTGCACTTCACTTGCAGATAGATCTTCTGAGAAATAAATATTCGTTCGGAAATAAACATCCACCACCGCCATTCATTGACAAAAAATGCAGTAAGTGAACGCGCCAGAAGGCTAGAGCTGTCACTAAAATACAGTTTTCGCTGCCGCGGTGCTTGTGGCGAAATAGAATGGTTGTGAGAGAGTAAGGCTGTAACGATGCATTCGCATGCTAGGCACCCAATTCAACAAAAGCAGTGCTGCTGGCAGCCCGCGACTGACGCTCTCTGCGCGCTGCCATGCTCTCATAGATGCGACGGGCTCCTTTCTGTGCAAGTGTCAACTCAGCATAGCTAGGACATACTCTAGCAGTGCGCGCCGCTCGAAAGTAACGCTCCACAAACATACATTCCGCCTACCATAAATTTTCGGTTTAAAGAGTTGCTATCCGATGTGGCGCCACGTCTCGGCACAGTTCGGCGTCAGCGGGGGGGGGGAGGGATTCGCACTTTTGCTACTTCCCATCGAAGTGTCGACCTACCTAGATAGCCTCTTCCGAGTTGACATGTTTTACCACGTTGCCTTGACGCCTTGCTCCAGCTTCGCAAGAGTTCACAGGTTTCATCAGAGTGAATTTGTAAACCGGGACTAGTGAAGCAACGAAGGTGCAGAATGCCCCCCGTGCCGAAACTGGACATCCATGGAATTCTGCATACTTTTGCATACTTTATGTTCCACTTCATTTTACGACTTCCTGAATATATGAATGCAAATGCTATCCAATGCACTTTTTCCAACCTTTTCCTCGAAAGTACAAGGCACTCATCCGTAAGGAAACTCATATTTGCTCAGTAAAAGCATACATGGCCCCACAATAGGAAGACACCGTGCCTCGATGCTGATAAAATGAGAACATTGAACGACTGAGATCCTCCGTGTGAGTAACGTGGTTCTTCTTTTCAATCTCAGGCTCTTCACTTGAATCGTTTTGGAGAAAGGCCTTCAGCTACTTGGCCTTCTCTCTTCCAGACCACGCTCAGAGGTTCCTCAGCAAGTCGGGTCATACCCGAGTCCTTGGGGAAGAGGTCCCGCCTAATTTGCTGAGGCGGTCCGCGATGCGACAGGGCATGGAATTTCGGAAAACATTTCAGCCTTTCACTACATTTCACGGGTATTTCACTGTTTCTGGTGCATTTCCTATACCATTCCGGATCGACAAGATTCCCCCTGAGAGGTGGGGATCTTCCCCACTTCCCCCCTCCCCCGACCCCATGTTACGCCTTGTGACGTCACCTTCCTTCTAGTTGGAAGATGACGTCACAAGGCCTGAATACAATAGACGGAAGAAACGGCACTAGGCGATGGAGAAGGTAGTGGTTAACGAGCAGTTTTCTTAGTCATGTGTTCTATCCGACACCGCCCATCTCCTCAAGACTCCCCGTCCACGACCCGCGGGCGGGGGGGGGGGGGGGAATCACAAGATCAGCGCCCAAGTTATGTGGGCAGCTCGGATGACCACGGCAGCCACCAGCCACGATACCTGCAAACTACAAGGTCTGTGAAGGGGCGTGGATTGGATCGCAGCCAGAACGGCTTTTTCCACCAATGATGCCATCCCGGGCCCGAAGCAGTTAGTGGGAAAGGCTGCCTTGGCTGCGCTCCGAACCACGTCCCTTCATTTGCCCTACCGTTTGCAGGGTTCATGACTGAACCCACGTAAAGCACTGTGGACTAGCCCAACATAGTAATGAGCTCCAATGTATAGAAAACTAGTAATAACTAGATCGCGCTGTGTAAAGCCCAATGAAAACCTGAATCGATAAATGATCAATATCGATCAATATTTTATATCAGAAAATAGCTCAAATGTTTAGTATTCATCAAATTACAGCGAACCGAGCTAGCAATAAACCAGTAAGTTGAGACAATCATCATAACAACCTGAAGCAAAGCCATACAAATATGCGAAAATAGCTAAAATTGCACAAAATTGTCAAATAATTACTAGCTTGCAATGAGTGAAAGAGTTGAAGCTTTAGGAGAACAGATGTCAACAAAATGTATTTAGTGGCACAACAAATCACAAGACCTTATGAAAAACAAAGACGCTGTTCGACTTCGGAGGGGCATTATGCACTTTCCTCTCGTTCTTTCGTTAGTTCATGTTAATTAACAGGGGAGACTTGTAAATCCTTGTGAAGTCGCAAAACCTTACAAGAGAGCTACTTTGGTTAGAAGAATTTAGAGGTGTCCACAAGTGTAGTGGCTTCGCTCTGTAGTGGCTTCACTGTGCACAATTTGTTGCCCCCACCAAGCCGAACTGCGCCAAAAACAGCAACATGGAATAGGTCAAAGGCTTTCATGAAATACTCGTAATAAAAACCATTATAGACTAACCAAGAAAGCACTCAGGAAAAACCTGTGCTAAACTTATTTCACTGGCGGCTTTGTCTCGTACATATAGGTCCGAGTGGCGATACGTTCCTTTATCCGAGCCATTTCCTTACGGAGTAACGCCAACACGGCTTCATTCGCATCGGCACGATGATTCTTGCCGCTATCCTTCACTCGCTCCCAACGCTTCTTTTCCGACGGCTTTTCCGCTTTCCGTAGAAGTTTCTTGTAGCGTTTGGTCGCTTTCTCAGCCAATGACCGTAACTTACCCGAACGACGATTGGCTATTTTATATTGCTCGGTTAGTTTGGCCAACTTATTCGAAGCCGACCGTGATTTATCCCTATCAGATCGAGAAGCTGCCCGCTCTACAGCTCTTTTCGCCTTTTCAACCTTCATCTTCAACTTTTCGGACAGCTCTTTCGCTTCGTAGGCTTTTCCCTTCAGTTTCTCGGCTCGCGTCCGTGCCCGTTCTGCTTTCTCTCGAGCACGAACCGCATTTGATTTGGTGCTATCCGAATTGCCGCCTGAGGATGCCTTTGACTTGCCAGATTTCTTTGTGTCACTCAGCACTTTCGTTTGATTTTGCAACTGGACCAGCTGAAAAAAAGAGTTCATTTGACTGGACAACAATGACAAGACTTGACTTTTTAAAGAAGAACTGAAAAGTTCACTTGTCTCCGACTGCGTCAAACGTTGCAAACTTTTTATGTGGTCTTACTAAAAAGCTCAACGAGATCAATAAATTTCAAATGCTTAAAATGTTTGCAAAGGGCAACAGTCAAGTCATCCAAAACGTCAACGATCCTCAACACCAGAATGCTTTTGGATGCTAACGACATAATTCTTGGGAGCCACTAACACCTGTCCTATTGACTATGAAAAGATCACGTGTTCATATTTCAAAGCAAAAATCGCTTTGGTGCAGTTCGGCTGGGGTGGGGGGGGGGCATATTGCAGTTTCGCTATTTCCCATTTCTGTGTCGAGTCATCAAGTACAGATTAGTGGAATCTAGTGAGCTGTGAAGTCAAAGTTTGCACGAACTACTTGTCAACTCCTGTGAAGAATCCCCGTCGACCTCAGTGAAGCAAGGAAAAAGACAACGGGGGAAACCAAAGTGCCACCCCCCCTCCCCAAGTAGAACTGCGTGACCGCTTCGGTTTGCAATGTTCTCGGGTGGACAGAAATAACGAGCAAAGTGATTAACATCATCTGGAACTGATCAGGTGGTGTGGGGCGCTACATCCACCACGCCCAAGGAGGCGCTACAAATGTGCGCGGCCGTCGTATGAGGGCCTAACCGATTTACCTTGGGAATGTCACAGTACGTCCAATTGGAAAGCTGAGAAATATCAACCATTCCGTGCGTCACTACCACCTAGGCGTAGGAAACCCTACACATCATGCACGGGTTCCACAAACATCGGAAACGA
>MU912875.1:0-15989 GCA_036418165.1 Cooperia oncophora
AATCTGTTGGCGGATATAATGAGTGATAGAGGCCCATCGGGGGCGGGACGTCTCATACGCGGGCCGCGCTTGCTCCAAAACATTCGAAAATTCGTAACTCGGTTCCAAATGAGCCCGGAGAGTGGAAAATGTGGCAAATGATAGGCAATCGGTTGTCGGACAAAAAGAGTGAGACATACCCATTATGGACGGGGCGTTCCATAGGTGGGCGGTGCTTGCTCCAAAACATTCAAAAATTCGTAACTCGGTTCCAAATGAGCCCGGAGAGTGGAAAATGTGGCAACTGATAGGCAGTCTGTTGGCGGATATAATGAGTGATAGAGGCCCATCGTGGGCGGGACGTTTCATAGGTGGGCGGTGCTTGCTCCAAAACATTCAAAAATTCGTAACTCGGTTCCAAATGAGCCCGGAAAGTGGAAAATGTGGCAAATGATAGGCAATCGGTTGGCGGACGAAATGAGTGAGACACACCCATTATGGGCGGGACGTTCCACAGGTGGGCGGTGCTTGCCCCAAAACATTCAAAAATTCGTAACTCGGTTCCAAATGAGCCCGGAGAGTGGAAAATGTGGCAAATGATAGGCAATCAGTTGGCGGACGAAATGAGTGAGACACACCCATTATGGGCGGGGCGTTCGCCGAAGTGAACGGTGCCGAGGACAAAAACCCTCAAAACGCATCCGAAAACCCCACGAAATGGGGAGTAAGGTGAAACTGTAAAAGGGTTTGGCAGATGAAGTTAGTGAGGGATAACCGTAGGCAGCATATCAAATGGTTGGTACCGTTTGCCTTAGTTTATTCTCCGATTCCTCATCACTTAGAATAGTGCCGCATAGAAAATTTTGATGACTTTCTTTTTTCTTCTTTTTGATGACTGTTTTTTTATCTCCATGGAATCGTTCGCAATGGCTCCATCAGTTCAGAATCATTACGTCACGACATTATCAGGGACAAGTGTTATGCAAAATAGCTTTGAAGTGCACAGGGACCACTTTCGAAAAAATGCAAAAGAGCACACGCATCAAGGATCCAAACCCTCGACCACGCATCCGTGAGCCCTACGACGTATCCACTCGGCCATGCTGCCACGATCTCGTGGCCTTACGCCGCCAATTTGTAGTGTATTCTCCCCCAAAAAAGCTCCGTAACTTCTTTCTGGGAGGTCCGCAGCAGATATGGAAGACGGTTTCGTAATTCCCGTCCGAAGACCTTTCAGCCGGTATACATTTCATTTCAAATGGCCACTTCGACCTACCATCCTTCCCGCAATGGGTATTCGATTTGCAGAACTGATGACAGTGTTGGCATCCTGCGACATGTTTTTCTTTGCACTTCTGTGTTCCCCCTTAGAGGGTGGTTTGTATCGTCATCTTATCGCTTGTTGACACGTTTGAGATCGCTCTTTCCGAACAGTTCGACTTCGAAAATTAAGTTCATGTGGCGTAGCCTGAGGGTTGTCTTGGACGAAACACTTGCACACATACAGAGCGCTAGCAGCATTCGGCCGAGCGTTTCGCAATGCTTTCTTCTCACCGGACCAATTTCTCTCAAGTTTCAGTATGTCATAACTAATAATGTTGCCAGTGAAATGAGAGATTTTTCTTTGACAGCTAATTCCACTGTCTAGAAGGCCACCGAAACTCACATTTTCACTCACACTTTTCGAATTCTGAGCTATTTAACGGCACTATTATTGAGTGCCAAGACAAACCGCTGGTTTTTTTTTCAATAATACATATACTACTGGAACCTTCAGCACTGAGAAGAAGATTTTACGAACATGAAAAATGGCGGCATGGAAATGCGCCTTCTCCGAGTATGCTGAAAGTTGCGGAAGCACAGTACCATCGATTCTTGATCATGTTCGCACCACTAAGGCCATAGTCTACGTTTGAAGACCGTCAGCATATAATTGACACCTATTTGCCAGGAAAACGCATCATTCACCGCCCCTAGCTGATTTCAAGAGCGTTTCTATCGACTTCGTAATCAAGTTCATTACCATTAATGAGAAAAATATTAGTAAAAGGACTGTAGGAAGAACACTGAGATCGCTATGGTTGAATGTGAAAAGTGTGAAATTCAAAAATCGCTGCTGCACCTCAAAGAATCTAAGGGTCAAAGTAGAGGTCGTTCCCCGCCACTTTCATTGAACATCCAACGATGGGGGGGGAGGGGTAGAGAGGGGAAATGTCCTATTCATCAGTGTAGATGTTCAGTAAAAGTGGCTAACAGCGACCTCTATTTTTACCGTTCGATTCTTTGATCTGAAAGCGCTTGGTCGATCACACACTTACAGTGGAGCGCTCACCGGACGGTGGGGCGTTCCCTACGACCACGCCGGCGCTGCTTGCGTGTCGATGGAAAGCCGAGAAATTGTAGGAAATTATCATCATTGCCTCTCCGTCTCTGACACTGACTCTGCGCTCTAACACACCCTCTACTCACTCTTCCGTCCTGCACTCTCGCCGATCGATAATGGCTGACGCTGCCGATCAGCTGATTCCTGCCGCATTTTCTCCGAATTCCTGCCATATTCAGCTTGAAAAAGCTGAGATTTTTCGACTTTCGGCTTCAATCGTTGAAGGTGAGTATTCTTACTAAAATATCACAATTTGCATGAATTTAGCTTGAAATTCCCCTAGAAAACATTTTTCCTTCTGATTTTCGCAATTCGTCCAAACTTTTCCTTATTGTCCCCACTTCTTTTATGTTATTGAACCGGGTTTTCGAAGTAGTGTCTTAGATGTGATCTCGTTATTATCGAGAACCATCTCTGACTCTATTCTGAAGTCGCCTGTGAAGAAAATGTGAAGAAGTGAAGAAAATCAGAAGGAAAAAAATGTTTTCTAGGGGAATTTCAAGCTAAATTCATGCAAATTGTGATACAATTTTAGTAAGAATACTCACCTTTAACGATTGAAGCCGAAAGTCGAAAAATCTCAGCTTTTCAAGCTGAATGTAGAAAAAATACTGCGAAAGTGCCGCAAAATCAGCTGCTGGAGCAATTATCGATCGGCGAGAGTCCAGAACGGGAGAGTGGGTAGATTGTGCGGCGGCGTGCGTTAGAGCGCAGAGTCAGTGTCAGAGACGCAGGGGCAAGGTTATTGCGGCTTTCGACCAACAGGCAAATATCGGGCCGCTAGCCAGCGTGGCCTTAGGACCGCCCCACCGTCCGCTGAGAACTGCACTGTACCATACAACCCTGTGACTCTCAAAGTTTTTCCGGCGATCCACTTATCAAATTCGTCCCATTGATATTTTGAACTTTGGCTGCGAAGTCGACGCAGGTGGTCTTGAAAACAGCCTGTGAGCGGTGGGTGATGCGTTTATCCCGGTGAGATGTGAACTGTAATGTAACTTTCTTCGAAACGATGGCTACCGTCTCAATGTTGTGAACACGATAGCACTATCCGTTTAGAAACTTCCAGAATACTCGGGAAATGCGCACCTTTATGCCTTCATTTTTTCAAAATCACGGTAATTTTTTCGGTGTCGAAGTTAAGGTCTCCTTCCAAGTCACTGCAAAAACAGAATTCGCTTGTGCCACCCAAAAAACATGTAATACTCTTCAACACTCGAGAAAGTGAACAGTACGATGGACAAAGTAGACACTGAAGACAGTCGTTGCGCGAAATAATTGCGGAACCTGCACCATCTTCAGAGACTAATACTGCTGATTAGTTGTCGCAGTGATAGATATAACACACCTAAATTTGTGAGCAAAGAACCGTTTGTCCAATACTTTTGAGTGCTACTGTATATGTACAAGTGTTTCTTCCGGGGCGATCTCTGGTAAGCCACATGAGCGATAATCTCAAAAGTGAACAGTTCGAAAGAACTCATTTCGAAGCATTGGAAAGCGAAATGCGATTAAGAAACAGTAGGGTGACGATAACAAATCACCTTCGCGAAACCAAACATGCAAAGAAAAAACCGGCTAAGTACAATCCCTGACGTCGATTCCGCAAACCAAATTCTCTATAAACACGGTTATAGTTGCAAACTTGCTCCGTCCACTGACTTGCTCGACATGCTTTTATGGAATCAGTAATACTTCGAAGTGAGGAGGGAAGTGCTCTTATCGCTGTTCAGAGAATCTCTTGTAAATCTGGTAACTATGTACAAGATCACCGCCCAAAATATGTCTGTAGAACATGTCTAATTACGGACGACCACTTTGAGCTGGGTTTTTCCCGTTAGGCCGCATTTCTCCGAATGTTTCGGTTGCTGCTTCGTGCAACCTTCATTTCTCTGACGTCTTGAGTGACTCGCCGAGCTCCAATCTGGCGGAAATAGTACTTGTCTACTTCTCAAATCTCGAGCGTCCGGTGATTTTCATTTTGATGTTACGTGCTTCAGCTACATCCTCCTTAGCATTTTGCAACTCTGTTGAGTAGCGAGGTCTTCCCTAGCGGAATCTTCTCATGAGATTTCATGACTTGGACCAAGGAGTCTTGTCTTCCTGATCTCTCTTCTTGTCTTGATCAGTTTCAACTCTGCATGTCGTGTGATGTACATAAGGGACACTGGGTCAGGTTGCTATACCCATTGTCGTTGTCTACTATCACACTTCAATCATCGAACCTGCCGGCAGGCCTGTACGTCTTGGGCGATTCGGTTATTGCTATGACTTCTTCATTCCTTTCAGCGTCCTATCTATGATAAAATGGATTTCGGTTCTCACTTCAGTCTCTCGATCTTTTTCAGAGCGCTTCCTGGAGAAACAAGGCTACGTTCCTACAGCCCTTCTTACTAGGGAAGGTCGTCAGGTCGAAGTGGCCATTTGTGATGAGATGTAGATCACTAGACGTGGTTTTGGACGCTGATCTTGAATCTGCCTTCAAAATTTGCAAAGCGATTCTCTGAACGGAGTTATGGAGCCGCGTTTACCACGCAACAGGTCATGGGATCGGATCCCTGCTGAGCTTAACTTTTTTGCTTGTTGCGCAAACGTGGCAAAAAGTGATTTTGCCGTCACTACTACTTCAGTTCTCACCTGAGCTTGTCTGAAGAAAAGTTTGCCTCCATTTATTACTGCGCTTGGACTCCTTGTAGACTACAGTGCACTACAGTGCTTCTACAAGGAGTCCAAGCGCAGTAATAAATGGAGGCAAACTTTTCTTCAGACAAGCTCAGGTGAGAACTGAAGTAGTAGTGACGGCAAAATCACTTTTTGCCACGTTTGCGCAACAAGCAAAAAAGTTAAGCTCAGCAGGGATCCGATCCCATGACCTGTTGCGTGGTAAACGCGGCTCCATAACTCCGTTCAGAGAATCGCTTTGCAAATTTTGAAGGCAGATCAGCGTCCAAAACCACGTCTAGTGATCTACATCTCATCACAAATGGCCACTTCGACCTGACGACCTTCCCTAGTTAGACTCCCCAGTGTGCTTCGTTCAGGTTAACGGTCTGCACTAGCTTCTTCTACCGTGATCGTTTACTTTTGAGCAGCCTCACATGCTGACCAAAGAACTCTTTCGATGGTTCAGTGCGCCACTTCTGGGGAAGTACTGCATTTCATTGATTAAGTTACGACTTTTGGTCACTTCGACTTGTTGTTAAACAGCAAGCTTGAAACGTGGGCCTGATGCTGATGTTGACACTGCTGTTGCTTATCATGAGTAGCGTATCTTGAGCGGCTGAACCGCTACATCTCAAGACCGCTGGCATTAACGTGCCACCCAACTGATTGGCCATGCTTTCCTCAGATTTTAGAGAGGTTATAGATTGGTAGGGTTTTGAAAAGTAAACAAGAATCCATGTGTAAGTTTAGAGCTGGTTAGTATGAAGCTTCAAAAACAACCAACATTGCCGGCGACGCTCTCTTCCCTTTATGCTCATATAAGCTCAGTTCGGCATGGAGGATCTACCTAGAACATTTCTGAGAGGTTCCTGCTCTTTTCGCCACTGTTGAGTCAATTACCACCTTTTCATAAGTATTTAAGCCCCATCACCCATCACTGATACGTGCCTTTAAGTATGAGACAATGTGTGGGGCATAGCACCCTTATGCTGCACTCACTGACTATGGGGAGGGGTAGCCTTATTACCGATCGAAGCTCTAGGGCAGGTGCCAGATCACTATCTCTATGTGCCACTAGCCTATTACACCCTATGTATAAAAATTTAATGACTTGTTACAAATGTATGAGTTATTCATACTCTCGTTACATCGTTAGATTTGTTATTCCTTTTTTCTAGTCCTACTAGCTCAGTAATGACCAGACATCAACGCTTGCTTTGGACTTTTCTTTTTAAGTGCGATTTCATCGTTTGTAAGTCAAGTTATGCAAAAGAGCGCTCTTCTCTGAAGGGCAAATTGTAACCTATAATATGAACCAACTAACTAAACTAAAAAGATAAATGTCGAAGGCGCCTGGAACCCTAGCGGCTATTGCGCACGGGGACACTAGGCGAAGTGAAGTGACGGCTGTGCAGGGACGATTTCTCTTTGTCTGGCATCTGCTACGTTTGCCTTATGTCTAACGCGATCGATAGCACAACACGCGGGGTCTTAGTCACCCTGCGATCCATGTGTCTGGTGGCGGCCTCAGCGCAGGCATCGATTAGATACGGCGGGACGCCCAATGCAAAGCTGCAATTACGTGTTCCTTGTGGGTGGGAGGCGACCGAACACTTGTATGCGTGCCTCACAACATGGCGCTCAATCCTGTTTGCAGAACAGGTTCATTGCTTGATTAATTCTAAATACAATTCAACATTATCTCTTTGCACCAATATAGCTGAATTACCCACATAAATAGGATGCGTAGCCCATTTTCTTGTCCTACAGGGGCTAAGAATTTGTATTGCGTCTTCGAGACGCTTATGTTGCTTTATTTCCTGCCACTAGGCAGTGCCTCCCTTATAACTTTTTTATATTAATTTTGGGTTTCTAGAAACCAGTGCTCAAACTGCAATGAATATTGAATGGAGTAAGTCCACCAACTAAACAACCTAGAGCCATGATCACATTCTAATGAGTAACCTAGATTTCGGGAAGCTAATTTCGCAGCTGAGTAAAAAAGGTCACTATCAGCGATGATTTCTTATCTCTCTGAATACTGAAGATTGAAAAAGCGCCTCCCTCTGTACGCTACAAGCTC
Organism: Cooperia oncophora; assembly: GCA_036418165.1. NCBI lineage: Eukaryota > Metazoa > Nematoda > Chromadorea > Rhabditida > Trichostrongylidae > Cooperia > Cooperia oncophora. The sequence goes on from MU912875.1 coordinate 7,110, forward strand.
TGACTTTTGATCCATACATCGCTTGATAAGAAAAAACTCTTAAAAACCTGTTAAAGACAGTGCTCAGTGTAAGCTAGAGTATTTCTCAATTGAAACTTTTATACAAGACTCAGAAATATGCCGTGTCATTGGAACGTTTCACACTTTTTGAAATCAGGTGGTATCGCGCCGTTATTAGGAGTAGTAACCATAGGAAAGCCTCTTATGCCGTGGCGGATCACAAGAGGTTTTCCAAGATGCTGTGATGTGCTGTGCATGAAGGGAAAATCGTCTTTCATACCGTGTTTTCACCAGGCTATCTATAGCGTTTTATATTCGTTCATTCATCGAAATGACAGCAGTATCCTGCCCGAAGAAAGACCATCATCATTCGAGAGCTTGTGGGCTGCTAGAAAAAAAAACTTCTTCTTAGAAGCGAAGCAACAGCACACCAACTTTAGTGATAGTGGACTACTTAAACGAAGAGGCTCAGAAACATGTTAAATAATCCAAAAGAACACAAAACGGTTTTTTTTACAATTATTCCAAGACTTGGAAAGGTGTGAAGAATTAAAATTATGCCACATAAGCCATTAAGTTACATACTTCAGAAGTTCGCCCGTGACTATACAACGACTTTAGCAAAGTGAAAAAAGTCAGTAAAAGACCGCTCAGTCCTCCCCGAAAAAATGCTCAATTATAGTCATATTAATCTCAGAAGCCAACTCTGGGAACCAGAAATAAACGAATCGAACATGAAGGAGAAGCCACATATAGATTTTTGAGGTCAGCCACATTAAAAATTGAAGAAGAGCAGTTGCACGGTACTGACTTGCTTGCCATGTGCGGTACAGTAAATAAATGCTACTAACATTACGATCAGCTCGAATATCCTGAGCGAAGAGTATTCTTCGCTGTTTTTACCATCCCCACAAGCTATAACCATTACGAAGGTGATCTGGAATACATTTTCTAATGGTTGACTGAGCTCTTGAAAGCAAACCCCGCGATGGAATGCTGTGGGTAGTGGCTGTTTCACGAACCTGCATTCACTGAGTCTCTTCAGAGCAGAAGAAAGAAAAAAGTCCTTAAAACATCCCCACTACTCGCTGGCAACCTCAGTGTGCGAGTTCCCTGGACGTGCTCTTCTCAGTGCAAACAGTAATGATGTTGGGTTGAAAAGTGATGGTGTTGTTTGAAAAGTGGTGAATTTGGTTTGAAATGTGGTGATTTTGGTTTAACACGTTCCGAACCGTGTGCCGTGAACCGATATTTGAGGTGTATATGCATTTTTCTCTCTGCACCCTTCTTCTCTATGATCTATTTATCGGCATCTTGTTCACGCTCCAAAATTATCAGAACACGTTTTCTTTAACCATGGAGTACACATGTGTCTAATAGGAATGAAAGAAACAAATAAAGTTACCAGTTATCGATTTGGGATGTAACGAAACGATGCGGAGATCCTCGCACAACGGCAGTTCGGAATGTGTTATACGTTGACAACCACGCAGGTTTTTACTTTTTCGGCCTCGTGGGACACGCGCGCTTTCTCAAAAGCGCGGTACGCATACAATTCACGCGGTCCCACGAGGCGCTTTTTTGGAGATTGGATCGGAAAACCTGGTTTAGAGAGCAATTATGAAGTAAGTCAATCATTCACTATGGAAAAAACTAGGCTGGCCAACTCTCGTTGCACTAGGTGCCAGAAATTTGTCTGTAACCAATGTTTTCATAAAAAAACACAAGTCGTGCTCAGGACTCAGAATCACTTCATCTTATATTTTTTAATCATTATCAATATGGTATTTATCTGCATTTGTTAGTAAAGTGTTGAAGAGCAAACCAATCCAGAGTTGAGGAGCAAACCAGTCCAAGCAAATGGTGTTCTCCCCAAGAAGCATTTGCTAAACTAGTGTGACCATAGACTACGCATTGTACAAGTACACTAAGGACTGAACTAGAATTAATGTGAGAAACCAAACGAAAGATCATGAATCAAAAATCATCACACGGTCGTCAATGTGTTGAAAAGGGGTGCATATGGTGGTGTTATTGTCTCTCTCGTCACTTGGAACAAATTTTCTTTGATTTGTTCTGGACGAGGGGGAGGACAAATCTGCCGGTGTTCTACCCTGTCGATCTGAACCACTTTTCAAGAGTGGGTGGGGCTTCTCATAGAGGAGCGGAGCTGCTTGGCACAATCTAAAACAGCGCAAGTTCCGAAAAGATTAAAAACGCAAACATGGGCTTGGTCCAAAGGGGCGGTCCCTAGTGTTCCAGTGCATAAATGCATATCTATGAGTATATTCGTTTTGTGATGAATGAATGTGAAATGGACAATGTAGAAGTGGGTATAGCAGAAAGAAATAGCAAAAATTAGCAAAAGTACAAAAAGGTCACTGGAGCCGAGTTTTCAAAGCGAATGTTGACCGCGCTGAAGGAAAAAAGGGGAAGGGGTGTGGACGGGACTTGCAGGAGTGCCTAATATTGTCTGGTTTGTCAAGTGCCCGGCTCAAGGGGTGTGTCCATTCTGATTTGCAAAATGTCCGATTTGATTTGAAAAGTGTCCGATTTGATTTGAAAAGTGTCCGATTTGGTTTGAAAAGTGTCCGATTTAAAGTGAAAATGGTATATAAGGTTATCTTGTTATACGACAAGGAGAGAAATAGAAAACTGGCGTGAAGACAGATGGGCTACGCAACAATGGACTCTTATCGATTGTTGCTAGTACTTTTAGCTACGTATGAGCAATACTTGGTCGACATGGCCACAGAAGAAAGTAACAAGAGATTAGAAAAAGAACTTCAGTGGTCTAAACCATCGTTGGATTCTCGAATCGGGAGTCATACAGAGAAAGTGAGATACAGTGCTCCCATGGATAATGAAGTGGAATCATAGTTGCATAGAATGCTTTTTCGAAACATCATGTGGAAGCTTTGATGTAAAGATTCAGAGAAGGATGAACAAAGGAAGTTTCGGTCGATGAGTGCCCCCTTAACGTCATCCTGCCAAGAAAGCGAGTGAAGCGATGAAGTCGATTGTCGCTTCTCTGTTCCCGAGACAGGGCCCTCGAGCTTGCCAGCGGCTGATATGTTAGAGAAGTTATGCCCGAAAATTGAGGATGGTCAAAGGGTGTGGGGCCTCATTCTCTATCCGAAGCACAAACCCAAAACCAGTTTAATGCCTGGACAAACAATGTTCTCCTCATAAGACATGATTTGCGACCGTGGAAGCGGACCCTGGCCTAAGATGAAGTGCTTTTGGTCTTACACCCCGAGCCCAAACTCACAAGCGTCAGCTGTGGATGAATGCAGATAAGAAGTCGCTCGGATCGGGTAAACTAAATTGTTGCTGTCGGTGTCCACTGCCTGTCTCTCCAAGGGCAGGTCAACAAATGGATGGTACCTTACAAGTACAAGAAAGAAATAACAGCTTATCGCGATGCTAGGCCCCAACTGCTTATTGCCTTATTCATTTCTCCTTCGTCCCAGTTTCACCTTGCTGGTCATTCGAAGGCGCTGTTCAACGGCAAACGCTACGGCGACTCAAAAATTACCATCAACGCATTTCATTCACACTTGTTGAAAGTGAGGTGGTCGGGATCAAGCAGTGAACTTGGTGTTTCATTGGCTCGCAGCTAGATTCAATAGGGTATCAGGTGAGATGCATGTCGGCGAGGTTGAGATTGCATTCTTCGAATCACCCAACCGTTAAAAGCATTCCAAAGTGACACAGCCTTTTGGTCATATACTCAGCAGCTGCGGTTTTAGCTCTTTAATTAGAAGTAAAAGAGGGAGGCTGTCGAACATGCCTAATTTCGTCTACCTGACACTCCAATTTTAGCGATAACAATTAGTGGAACGCAAAAACTTTCATTTTAGCGCGAAATTTCGAGTGAGTGGGAACGCTGAAAAGGCGAAGATCAGAAAAAAATGAGGGTTATGCTTCCCACTATGTTCTGGGTAAAATGATATTTTAGGGGAGGCATATTGCTTCAAAACTGTAGGACTGCTAGATGTCATCGAGGTCGGTTGTACAGTAGGATGATAATCTTGAACACCAGCATTAGGGTCAGGAGCTGAAAATGTAATGTTGTAACAGAACAATATTGAAATTTCGATGGAGCGATGGTAGTGTAGTGGCAAGTGGCGCCATTAACCATGCGCGTGATCTGGAGGTTTAAACCTCCGATCAGCTCCCGCCCAAACCAAACGAGGTTTCCATGCTGCTAATCAGTAATAAACTCGTCTAAGAGAATAAAAACGTCGACTTCTACACTGATAGCCTTCCAAGGCATCTTAGATTTATACACCTTACAAGGGAATGGTTTGAACTTCCCATGGAACTTTGAATGGAGACCTAGGTACATCGATAGAGCCTCGAATGCTGATTACGAATATGCAGATTAAAAGTGCTACGGGACCTCCCAGACGAGATCTGGGTGGTCAAAGTTTGAGTTCTGGCTCGTAAGCGCTGCTGATCGATGCCTCGGCAGTGCCACCGTGGCCTCGTGGTAATGGTCTCGCTTTCAAGTCAAACGCATGCGGGTTTGCATCCGGTTGGCGCGAAAATTTTTGCTTCGCTCCGTATAAGAGCTTCAACTCTAATTTTCGAAATTCTTCCGAATTTACGGCCCAGCAGGGCAAGTAGATCAAGTACATCAAGTATACGACGTACTCGATCTAGTATGGATTTGGTCATATCTGCCCTCTCTGAACATATTACCCATCCGACAATTCAAAGTTTTGCCCAGAATCGCAATTTGGCCAGACGAGCGTTTTTTCGTCGAAGGATGTGATATTCGTGTTCAGGGGGTCGAAATCTCCCATGAACGAATTTCTCGCTAAAACTTTGAATTGTCGGATGGGTAATATGTTCAGAGAAAACTATAAGAGAATCTACCACGGGAACAGATCACACAGGATGAAGATGTGAGGTAGTCAAAGTTTGAGTCTGCTCAGTAACGCTGGCTGATACATGCGGGCGTGCAGCCCGGCACGTGGCCACATCAGTGGTAAATGAGGTCTCGGCAATTATCAAGCTAAAAGATGCGGGGTGTCGGCAAATACGGTATGGAGCAAAAATAAAAATCTTTTTGGATTGGCTACCGTATAAGAGCTTTCAAAAAATACTAATTTTTCAAAATAATTCTATAGAGGAAACAAAATTTACCGGCAGCGTGGCAAAGTAGATCAAAAGTAAGCGTGTGCCAAGTGGATACTGGACGTGACTGGAACCTAAAGTATAGATGCGGTATATCTGACGTCTCTAAACATTTCCAGTAGTTCCCGGACCATTCAAAAGTTTTGCTCAGCTAATCGCTAGTTTTGTGCCAGACGAGGCGTTTTTTTGTCGCAGATGTTGATATTACGTCGTTTAGCGGGGTTTACGCTCCCATGAATGATTTCTCTGTTTAAAAAAGTGTGAGATTGTTCCAGATGGTATATGTTCAGAGAGGGCAGATATGACCATATCTATATAGAATCTAAGTAGTGTGTACTAATTGATGTTGCTTGATCTACTTGTCGTGGCTGGGCCGTAATATTCGAAGATTTCCGCAAAATTAGAGTTTAAGCTCTTTACGGACCGTGAGGAAAAATGTTTTTCCGCGCCCCAACGCGATGCAACCGCATGCGTTTGACTTGGAAAGCTGAGACCATATACACGAGAGCGTGCACTGGCACGAAGCATTGTATCAGGCAGCGCTGACGAGCGCAGAACGCTCAAAACTTTGACCACCGCCAGTATCTCGTTGGAGTCCCGTTAGCACTTGGTAATTGCATATTCGTAATAGCATTCGAGGCTCTATCGAAGTACCTAGGTCTCCATTCAAAGTTCCATGGGAAGTTCAAACCATTCCCTTGTTAGAACCTTCATGTAGTCAGTAATGCGGCGGGCAGGAGTTTTAGTGTCATCACAAATCGTACAGAACATTGTTATGTACGTGTTAGTGAGTGTCTGAAACGGTTTTTTTACTCTCCTGTTTCTCTTCTATGGAACGTCGAATAGCTCTCTATTGGAGGAGCCTAGGACATTCCAACCAAAATACGCCATCGCCGATATTCCCTCATGAACTCAATTCCACTAGTTTGAAAAGGTAATCCAGGGATTGCACTGTGCAGTTGGCCTCAACTGTCTTCAAAGCCTATGAGAGGCCCGAACATTGGTCATTTCGGTGTCGACTATAATAAGAGGCTCATTACCTGCAGTGAATATTCCGTTGTAAACGGTGATGCGTTTTAGAGAAAATTTCCGGATTTCCTCTTCCTGGGATTCCCTTGAGTCAAGCCACTCAGCTTACATTTGCTTTGTTGCTGCGTTTAATCATGGAATATTCTAGATTGGACCAACTGTTCCTCCACGCGACGTAGCCCTCTTTGCATCTCGTATGCCCTTTTCCATGGTCCCTTTGACCGCGATGTAGTCGTTATGTATTCAGTGACCTTAGTACCCTATCAATACATTCTGGATGCTCCCGCAAACAATTCTCAGACTCCGCTATCGAAGCTAAGGCCAGTCCATCATTTCTAGCGAATCTATTTTTATTGAGAGAATGGGACTTCAGTTCACCGATTGTGGTTGGCCATGCTTTTTCTTCATGTCAGCACTGCCTTCGCTTCTTCACTGACTGGCGATCTTCTGGTCAGTTTAAGGTGAGCATTTCAGTTGACAAGTAGTGCTGGAGCTCCCTTCCTCAAGCTAAAGGGGGTCTCAAAGAGGGATGAGCTCAAGGATTTGTACGCAGCGCAAGGTACGCGGTCGCCTACACTTTGAACAAATGTTCGCGCGACAATAAGAAGCTAAAAAGAGTACACAATGTTTGAAAGTACAGAAAAAATGCTACACATTCTGCGATGAAACTACGGAATTTGTTTAAAAGGAGGAATTTTGGAGCAAGCCCCGCAATTAATCAACCACATCCCGCCCCAACGGCCACGCCCATTTGTCAGCGCGTCCATAAATTCTCGAATTTTATTAGGCACCTTATTCTTCTTATTCTTCTCCAAGTTTTTTTTTCACTTTTGCTGTCTTGCGATGCTCTAATTTGCCCGCCCACCGTGAGAGGCTCCGCCCACCTTTGAAAAATCATCAAACTCTGCATGGTTTCTTGTTTCGAGTGACGAGGGCGCGAAAGTGAGTGGGTACCGGAGTTGAGCGAGATCGTTGATTTCTCCGCCACTGTAGACCACCCTGTTGAGAGTAATTGAGGGGGTTTAGTTCAGGACCCCCGCTTTAATACCCATCTTTTTCCAGGTACTCAACGTTCTTCCAAGTAGGCGAAAGTTTTTCCAACGCCCTTCGATTAAATGTGTTGTCACCCAATCCTGTAGCAGTACAAAGTTTCCAAGAAGGTACGGGCGACGACATGAAGATGGGATATTCTCCTCGAGTTGCTCGATGTAGCCACCAGCGCACACCCTCAGTCTGGGGCCCACGAAGAAAATATCGGTTCATCCATTCCAGGTACGGCCGGTCCACACCATCAACCCGCGCCTTGGTGAATGGGGTGAAGATGATGTCCTGGACCGTAGCGACGTTGCCGGAGCTGCTCGATGTTTGAGGTCTTGCAGATCAAGAGTACTGGTCTCCAGGTAGCTATCCATGGGTGATTCCATTCAAGAAGTTCCGCAGCTGTTTGGAGGCCACGTGAATTCCAAAGGCGTTCTCCACTCAGGCCGCGACTGGAGATGACTTCATATTTTGGTGTACATGAAGGTGAATGGCGGCAGCCGCTTCACAAGTTTCTCCCTTACAAGGGAGTTTGGTCAGATTATGGTGAGCTTTTCGGAAACGGTTTGTTGCATGATTTAGGGGGCCATGCAGGGACCACAAAGATGGGGCTATTTGCTGAACAATCTTAAAAAAAGTGAAAAAAAATTCGACAAGAACGGTAGTTTTGAATCACCTTTTTCAGTTCCGTTCTAGCGAGATGAAGTCGGGGAGTTCGCTCTTGCACCACGCTTGGACGACCTTGGCCTTGTGGGCGGGCGCCGAATCTTGCTGGAATGTCCACGGGCGGCCGTTGAAGTGGGAATTCGCCCACGGGAGTAGAGCATCTTCCAGAATCGTCTTCAGGTAGTAATCTTTGTCGATTTTGACGCCGGGGTCGACGAATATCAACGGCGTCTTCCCCGAGGCACACACCCCTGCCCAAACCATGACTTGGGCAGGGTGTGCGGCCCGGTGAACGACTCTTCCCTTCTTGTCGGCTTCCTCGGCATTCCTTGCGATCACTCTGACGTTCTGAGCGTTGAACTGCTGCTCGACGGTGAAGAGCTTCTCATCCGAAAAGACGATCGAATGGTGGCCCTTGTTGCGCGTCCGAAGCAAAAGCTGTCGGCACTTCTTGACTCGCGCCTGCTGATTCGAGGCGCTGAGGATAGCAGCCTTCCGAGTACGGTAGGGGTACATCTTAAGGTCTTCGTGGACGACCCTTTCCATTGACTTCCGCGAGATTCCCATGTCGCGAGCCATCGTCGAGATGCTCCGAGTCGCGTTTCTTGCTATCCGCTTTCTGACGGCCTCGACGACCTTCGGCGTGCGAGCAGTACGAGGTCTTCCACTTCTTCGGCGGTCTTGGAGTCCACCAAGGTCTCGATAACGTTGGAGTGTGCGATACACGACGCTGCGGTGGATGCCGAGGTGCTTAGCGATCGTGGCGGGTGGGCGGCCGGCTTTGTGCAGACGAACGATAGCGGAACGATCAGGAGAAGGCTTCACCATTTCACTATGAATGGACCAAATTTAACCAAATTTTAACAGGAGTTAGAAAAAATGATGAGATTGAAAAATCCATAAAACTGGCGCGCTATGTGCGCGATAGAATGTACGCTAACTGCAGCAAGTCTTGTCGCTATAATTATGGCCAACCCTGTACATCTTGTCCCACGCCCTACT
>MU912875.1:16089-36954 GCA_036418165.1 Cooperia oncophora
CTTCCACTTCTTCGGCGGTCTTGGAGTCCACCAAGGTCTCGATAACGTTGGAGTGTGCGATACACGACGCTGCGGTGGATGCCGAGGTGCTTAGCGATCGTGGCGGGTGGGCGGCCGGCTTTGTGCAGACGAACGATAGCGGAACGATCAGGAGAAGGCTTCACCATTTCACTATGAATGGACCAAATTTAACCAAATTTTAACAGGAGTTAGAAAAAATGATGAGATTGAAAAATCCATAAAACTGGCGCGCTATGTGCGCGATAGAATGTACGCTAACTGCAGCAAGTCTTGTCGCTATAATTATGGCCAACCCTGTACATCTTGTCCCATGCCCTACTCATCCCGACCTTGACCCCACCTCTCCACTATTCAGCGCTGTCCTGCCCATTTGGCCTCGGCGCCAAAAATAAGGGTCAATATTGTGATCAGGGTTATCAATTACCCCAGCATGTGAAGTTGCAGCAAAAAAATTTCTCGTGTTCTTCTGGTCCTAATTGATCGATCGTATGGATGGCAGCGACACCCCAACTTTCTCATCTCCATCACCGTGTTGGTCAGAGACGAGACCAACGGTCACGAATTTCCACCACAAAATGCCACGTTTAGAAAATGCCGTTGCCGTTGAAAATGCAAAATGCGTTAACTCCAGAGCACTGGACGAGCATCCTGAATCTATTTCGACTTTAACCGTCTAGTCTTTTATCAAAGACCTCGTTACCCCCCGCCGGGAGAGAATGAATTTGTTTTTCTCGGTATTTACAGGTGCAAATGGGTTTGCATTTGGATTTTGACATGGAACATGGCTATACACTCTCAACACTACAGCTAAAAAGGAGTTGAACAAAGTGGTTGGAATTGCCCTTTCTTGTCGAATTTTTTTCGCTCTTTCTGGCATACCCAATAACGTTTAGCAAAAATGAACCCCATCTGTGTGGCCATGCATGGACCCCTACATCATGCAACAAACCGCTTCCAAAAAGTCCACCATGACCTGAACGACCTGCTTAGTTAGTTCCCTTGGGCAGAGAAAGTTGAATCCGGAGTAAATCTGAACAGTACAAGCGCAGCATGAGCTAGGCAGGGTATTCCAGTAATGGTTTCAAAGCGAGTGCCACGATGTCACAGGTGGAAAAGATCACGGACCTCAAGCCCATTTGTGTCATATTGCTTTGCGCTGGTCAATGGCATGTTAGCTAGAAACTGAGGAAGTGAAAAAAGAGAGGCTTGCTGAGTCGCTCATACCTTCAATATGTACTTCAGTCAGTAGAACTCGATACGTGCTTTTTCATATTGTATTATCGGCCTCACGGGATGAACCGACTGCGTGGCTATAATTCGGTGAACGAGTGAATTTGCAACATCTGTTTTGAAGTGATTACATTTGGCATGCTTTAATAACTATAAATGGTTAACGTCGAAGCCAGGCTATAATCAAGCTACAGCCCCGTTTCTCAGCAGACAAACAGATACTTGTGACCTAAACTGGTTCGAAGCATTCAAAACCTTTTGAGATTCACCTGGCACTGGAATGGAAAAGATTAATGTCATTCATGTAAAACCTCTGAATATCATCGGATCTTCCTAACAATTAAGGGTATTCCTAGTAGAACAAGAGCAGACGGAACCCTGACCTCCTCGAATGCGCGGTAGTTGCGCATTGAAGGCCTGTTAGACACATACACACTATCACATTTACCCACCTGCGCTCTTCCTCTTTTTTCCTGATAGATGCAATCAGGGAAGTCTCATGTTCTAGTAAAGGGAACGCGGTGAGGGGCGCTCCTCGCAACGTGCACAAAAATGCACGCGAGAGGTGAGCTACTTCGAGCAACCTACTTCTCTACGAACGCCTTCCTGATCCTTTCGCCTTCTGCAACTGATCGATGAAAGATATACGCGGTAGGACATGAACAAGACTGATGGGAAACAAGAGGTGATATCGATTGATAAGAGCTGATAAGGGATTGCTGGGACCGAAGCATCACCGAAGTCATAGCGCGTGTCGCAGCAACAGTGTGAGCGTGATTCCACCAAATGATATAGTGGTAGGATGTGGTAGGATATTATTTATGGCTGTTAGGATACGATAAGAGTTGATAAAAATTGATAAGTGGCTTCATAATGGGAGGGCTGGCAAATAAAGAGCGTTACATGCGCCACAGCAACAATGGGAGCGTGGTTTTAGCAAGTAGTGTATGGGGTGGGACGAGAAAATTATTGGTGGGTGACAGGAAATGATAACAATTCATTAGTCACAGGTAACGTAATTGCATTGGTCATAGCTAACGATGAAACGTGAGGCAATACGATCACCGACAGGGGCTGATAAGAGTCAGTCTCTGCACAGCTCCTGTCCTCTCCTTACTACTGAACTGCGACCACTGTGACCCAAGTATCGAAGAGCAAAAGGTCAGTAACTGAGCACGTTTCGCTTTTTTCCGATAGAATAACAGTCGATTCAACCGCTAAGCTGTCATATGCCGACGAAAAGTAGAATCTTAGAATCTAAGTGATATTAGCCAGTAGAAGCGATAAGATTCCATAACAAATGACTGTGTGGAAAATGCTTTGTAGACGTTGCGAAGGCTTTATTTTATTAGCACCGGGCAGTCCATCGTAATACGCACAAATAGGGAAAGAAAGGTAGCATCTCCAAAATGCAAACTCTGCCATATCTTCTGTGCCGTTGTAGGGGTCGGTATAGATACAGTGTCAGTCTATAGGTGGACTCCAGGTGATGCACGCAGTGGTACGCATCAGCCGAAATAATACTCTTAATAAATATAGAAGGTTGAATGTAAGTTAGAGAAAGTCACGATCAATCATGTGGAGAATGAGATCAGAACAGATATACCTGTATGTGACAAAAGTTCCAGCAGTAATAAACTGGAGGCAGGTAAAGCTCGCAAGAAATAGATTTTCTAATAGCCAGTTTGGGTAACGAACCTCATTGCACAAACCCCGATCGGATACCTGTACTACAAACATTTGCTCGACCTTCCTTCTTCGAACATGGTCCTATACCGCCAGTTTAGTCCAAAGAATCAGTCCATGATAACAGGATAAACGGAATTTCCTTCACCTTTTCAGTAGTTGATCCGCAGCTGCAGAACGTGTCGCTTCCAACTACTGAAACGCAACGTGAAAGGTTTAGGAATGCGTGGCTTATTCTTTAACAGATCTTCGCAACCTAAACGGACTTACCCGAGCACGACTACATGGCGCGGTCAGTGACCTCCTGTTAACTTCAGTGTCCTGAGCGGCTTCAGTGTTCCTCGCGTATTCTGCTGATTGCGGTCGTGCTTGCAGTTCTTTCTAGTTTTCTCGAATACCTTTATAATAGATGGCATTTTTCACGGTGCATATGAAAAAAGCGTAAGTTGTGTCTTTAAGATTTGTTGTTTTTCGGCCTCTTCAGTCACTGAGTGTTTATTTTCTCTTTTCAAGCATTTTTTCCGAGAATCTGAATACATGGGAAAGAACAGCGCTAAGAATATCCACTGCTGCGAGCTGAGTTATTTTCCCACTGATATTAAATTTTTAATTTACGGCCTGTGTCCATCAATTGCGCTGTGGCGCGTTTGCCGAAACTCCTTCAAGTGGAGCAACTTTTCTAAGGAAGTCATACATTTTATATAAGAAGATCGTTGGGAAAAAGAAGATCGCAGTTTTAGAGCACTACATTACTACTTCCCTACTATTGCTGAAATGCACATAAACATGGTCTGATCTTGAGAGATATGCAGTGCTGAGATTTCGTCAGATGATTTTCAGCATCATAAGGGACTTTTTGGCTTGAACGACGGTAATTTTCTTCCAATGCTACTGTTTACAAATTTAAAGGCAATTAGCACGATAATTTATACTCAGCCTAAAATGTCAGCAGGGCCCTATATAGTGGGGAAAATGGTGAAAAAAACGAACGAACGATAGTTCAAAAAGCTGCGAAGAAAAGACTTCGTTCTTCATGATTAAAAGAGCAGTTTTAGACGATTTTCCCGCAGGGTATTCTTCTTCTTATTCTTCAGCTTTGTCCTGCTCTGTGGAAGGTTCGCTCTTCTGATTTTGGTACGCCATTTCTCCCGGTCGAATACTTGATCAAGGGGGCACCAACTATCCGAGACCTCGAGCTGGAGACAGGTCTTGCAGACGCTGTCCGTATTCGCGCGGACGTACGTACGTGGCCATACCATCGGAGACGAGATTCTCGCATTTTATCAGCTATGGAAGCTACGCCGAATTTCTTGCGTATGTCATCGTTGCAAATCCGATCCATACGCGTGACACCGGCCGTCCAGCGAAGCATTTTCATCTCCATCACACTAAGGCGGGCTTCGACTTCTTTGGTTGCAGGCCAGCACTCAGCCCGTACGCTACTGGTCTGATCACGGTTCTATAGATCTTCGATTTGAGGCGCTCTGGTATGGTCTTGTCACAGAGAACTCCAGTCATCGAGCGCCATTTCGCCCATGCTGCACTCACGCGAGAGTTTACCTCTGAGGTCAGACTGCCATCGAAGGCAATTTCTGATCCAAGATACTTGAAGGCTCTTGTGCGTGTGAGCTCGATGCCACTGATCCTAATGGAATCGGACTCATTTGTATCGGTCGTCAAGTACTCGGTTTTCTTGATGTTCAACTTCAGTCCGAATTTTGTCAGGCGATCAGACCAAGCTTGCACCTGCTGCTCGAGTTCGTTCTTATCTTCACTGGCCAGCACCACATCATCTGCGTAGAGAAGCGTCCAAGGACTAGATTTCTGAAGATCTCGCGAGATTGCATCCAAGACGACCACGAAAAGGAGTGGGAGAGCGCAGAGCCTTGATGTACCCCGACCGTGATGGGAATTTCCTGAGAAGTGCCTGTTGTTGCTTGCACGCGGCTCTTTCAGCTGAAGGATGCGCACCCACTCAATGAGCTCTTCGGGAATGCCGTGTTGCGGCAAGGCGTACCATATCACTTCACCACACGACCGAATGCCTTTTCCAGGTCGAGAAGAGCTGTGAAAGCTGGACGATTTCGCGTATACAACCGTTGGCAATTCGCTCAAAGATCTTCATGCTGTGTGACAGCAGGCGAGTTGGATGGTTCAAGCAGTCCGCAGGGCTACCCTTCTTCCAAATCGGATCGTCGTGCTCTCTTGCCAGTCCTTGGGCGTCTTCTTCTCAGCAACGACCTGATTGAAGAAATTCGTCAACCATTCTGCGGGGTACCAGCACCGCTCCTTCCATGAGTCGTCACGTCGTTACTTTGCCTGACTTCATCCTTCTGAGAACGGCCTCCGTCTCCTTTCAGGTTATCTTTTGAACGAGGACCGTATACTGGGGAGACGAAAGGGATGGCCGGGTGCGCATACTCTACGGTTGAAATGTTCTCAAAGAAGTCTTGCCATCGCCTCAGCACCCTCTTTATCAAAAGACGGCCACGCTCGTTACTGACCCCAGGGAACTTCTCGATATCCTCGGTCTGACGATGCCGATGAGTCGCCAGAAGTGCCGCTCTCCATCACGTGTGAATCCAGTTCCTTACTGACATCTTTGGAGAGGGCGGCCGCTGCAATCACGGCCTTCTTCGCTGCATTCTTCATCTCTATGCATACTTGCGCCAGTTATTAGCTGACTCAAGGAGGACGTGGTAGCGCCTCTTCTTCTCGCGAACCGTTTCTTTGACATTGTCGGTCCATAACCACGGCTGCTTATCAATTCTACGCCTTCCAGGCTTCGTGATGCCAAGTTCGGAACGAGCGGCCTCATGTATCGCCTTAGCAGCACTTTACCAAGTACATATCAGTGGGCGATGTTGTGTGGCAACTGTCTCGTACGGCACAGTCTTCGCGTCCATGACGAGTCCTTGGTCGCGATGTCTAACAAGGACGAAGTCGATCTGCGTTTTGGTACTCCCACTGTAGAAGCTGATGAGGTGAGGAGTCACGTCCACGAAACCTTGTATTCACGATGACTAGGTTATGGGCTTCCGCATAATCGAGGGTTTGATTGCCATCGACTTTACGCGACTCAAACCGCACTCCCATAACAACTGTAGTCGTCCTTCATAGCGCCTACGTGCCCATTTAGGTCACCAGCGCCAATAACGACATTTTTTGACGGTATCTCAGCTGTCTTCTCTCAAGCAGGGACCAGAACTCGTCCTTGGATCGCTCGGAGCATCCCTTTGTGGAGCATAGGCAGAGAAGAAATGGTACAGCCGCTGTTCGATAGCAATAACGATCTTCATCAGGCGGTCATCGAAGCGTTCTACGCTTGCTATCGAGTCCCGGAAACGTTGAGAGACTATTACAGCCACTCCGTTGGTGGTTTTTGGTTTGCCACACAGAAGGGCTTTAAAGCCTCGACCGATGTCCCTTGACTTGCAACTGGACCATCTTGTTTCCTGCACAGCACACAGGTCTATACGTCTGCGCTCCAGTGCCTCTGCCAGCTCACATGAGCGCCCCGTCAGCGTTCCAACATTCAACGTTGCTACGCGGACCTTTTCCATGTTGCATGACTTTTGAACTAGCCTGGTTGCCCCCCCCCGATGCCGTCCTTGCATCAGGGACCCTCGCATACTTTCCACACTCGCCGGGCCATACGAGTGCGCGTCGGCTCCCGCGGACGTAGCATTGATTCGGAATTCATATGGCATATTGAACATTGGTGATGTGACTTGGGTGTTCGTAGGCCGGCCCGTCACGAAGGCCTGTCACCTGCGTCGAATGTTTACGATCAGAGACGAGCAGTTTCCAGTGGCACCACGTGGAGGAGCAGACTTCACCACCGACGAGTCCCGCAGGCATCGTGCCAATAACCGCTACAGTAGATACGGCTGCACGTATGACTCGTACATATATCCATGCAGCACCGCAGTTGCTTCATACCAATCCCTTCGCTTCATATTTTACTTAGCAGTTGAGCAGTACGAGCATCAGGTACGGTTCATTTGTGAGCGGGCAGGCGCGGTGAGCATTCGGGTCAGTGTGTTGTAGCTTGATCGGGCCATATAAGGGTAACTTCCTTGGAAGGGGTAGGGTCCTTCCTTTACGCAGCGCCTGCTTAGGGTCGCGCAATTTCATCCTGCCAGGCGTATTAATCATACTCGTCTTAGGGATTTATCGCACCTGAGGCCTTTAAGAGCAATTTTGGAAAGATCGATTCCTTCTCTTCAAAAATACACAACTTTTTTGATCTCCTCGAGCTCATGAGATAAATGCAGTCAGGTTCCCCGCGAAAAACTTTGAGCTGTGCGAAAAACTCGTTTGCAGTGTACCATTTCAAGGGGGCGTATACGACTCCGTAAGAATGCATACAGTACGGATCTCTCCGTGGAACAGAATTAGGCAGTAGCTCAGTGAGCGTTCATCAACTTCATCTCTAGCTATGTCATGCATTGGGCTCCAGCGAGGCAGTGGGATGGTGCATCTTCTACGTAGTGTCTGTCCACATGAGCAGATGTGTTCATAGGGTTCAAAAGTGTACAGTCCTCATCATTGCGGACCGGTGGGGCGTGCCAGCCACGTGCCAGCCAGAAGGAGTGCGCACACTGTTGAAGCCGTTCTCAGCCTTTTTTGTTGCAACGCGTATGCGACAAAAAGTGGTAGAAAACGAGTAATACGAAGGATATAATACAGTAATGCACTTGCCCGCTTCAAAAACTGGTGCAGAACGATTTTGCCAAACCGCACCAAACGCAGCCGCACTGCCACGCCCCACCGGTCCGCAATGATGAGGACTGTACATGGCTACTTACGCACTTGTTTAAGTTGTACTGCTTGGTCATCTACGTCCTTTCAAACTTATTTGGACTCATTAATACTGCTAGATAAGCATTTTAACTTTGTAGTGTTTTTTGCACACCCAGCAGATTTGCAGTTTGCGAAGCGAATTCCTCACCCACTTCTTAGCGACACTGACAGCTCTGCGTTGTTCGGCACTGACTGCCCCACGACCCCCTCCCCCCCAGCTCAACGGTCAAATAGCACTGCCTATTGGGGAATCCCCAAGGATGGTTACAACGATGGTTACAAAACCCTTCATGACCCTCGGTCATGATGATTAGGATGTATAAGTTATTCCTCGGCATCTTAGGCATCGTTCTTACTCAGATCCATTATTTTGGCGTCAGTAGCTATCATGCTGGCGTCGTGGTGGAAGAAAGTTGAGGAAGCCTCTGGAGGGATCGGTGCCGATGGTAGCGGATAACATTTTTGTCCATAAGTTTAGCATTTTTGTCCTGCAGAAGGTGAAGAAGCAGGAGTCAAGCGAGTGGTACTAATAGAAAGATCTTTCCTCAGTGTATAAGTGCTCACATTACCGGTTACCCCTCTTTAGGTAATGGGCAAGTATTTTGAGTTCCAAAAAGGGTGACAGAACTTTCCCAACAACATAATACAAAAACATATTATAAAAAAGTGCGCTCACAGCTAATTGACAACAGTAACAAGGTAGCAACTCCTTGTGCCGCCCATCTTAGCAAGTATTTATTTATATTTATCTCATATATTTATACCACCCAGATTTGAGGCGGAGGTGGTGTAGTGACAAGTGGCGCGCTTCCCACCAGAATGGTCGTGTTCAAATCCCGTGTCGACACCCGCTTAGGCGCAACAAGCGTTCCCCCCCCCCCCCCCGGGGGAGGACCGTAAATTGGTACCAGATTCGTCTGGAGGATAAAACACTGACTTGTACATCGGCTGGCCCCCGCAAGTCATTGTATAGGCCACATCGCATTCAATAAGCCACTACGATTCTGAATGGAAGTAGAATGCGTGCCGCATCCCACAAAGGGATTGATCAACGGCGAAGACTTTATCCTTTTTTTCCGCCCAAATTTGGTAGTATAAATACGCTCTGAACCCGAGGGGTAGAGTATGCATTTAATTTATGTTGCTCTTCCACTCGCTTCGCTCTTGCTCTATGGAGCGCAGCACAGTTCTATTCCAATCATTCCAGGGTAGGTCGTACGAAAGCAAGGTGGCCGAAGAAACGAACAGGAAAGGATAAGATAAGAAACGAGGAAATACGCCAGATGGGTCCGCTGTCATCGTAGAGATGCATAAGACGACACAAGTCGTCTCATAAGTGGCAATAACACAAACATATTAGTAACTCCATGTGTCGCTAGAGTTGGTAGTTGAAGGCAAGTTGTGTGTGCTGGGTTACTAATAAAATGAAATCTACCACTCGAACCGCGCAAACCTTAGCGAACCGTAATGCAGTTCAAAACATGTGCTTTGGCCACTTCAAAAATCTGAGTGTGGTAACGCTGACACGGACACCACCTTTTCGATAATCTCACCACAAAATGTACTATTGGGTTGGCCATAAGTACTAGCGTTTTTCCCATCCAAAAATTTTACGCTCATTATGAGAACCGTTCTGCCATGGAATTGTCGATGGCTGCTTGAAATTCCTTGATCTATAAGATAGTCCTTTCGGTTTTTCTGAAGGTTCTGATTCCACTAGTCTTAAGTGGTTGAGCTGGAGTGTTAGTTCGACCAAATCAAGCGTTTGCGATAGCCTCTCCTTTTTACGTTTAGTTAGAATGCTAAAACCGCGGAGGCCTATTCGGTAAGTATCCAACTATAAATAATCCGCTAAGTTTGTCTGATTGGTGTGTGTGTGTATGTGTGTGAATGTGTGTCTGTATGTGTGTTGACCGGAAATTCATAACTTCCTTCAAAACAGCGATAGAGCGCTCAAACTGATAAGTGATGTAGGGGGTCGGGCAGGAACACTATTGGTGGGTGGCAGGAAGTGATAACAGTTGATAAGATACCATAACAGGCCTTAGAAGGGGAGGGTCACCAACATCATAACACGCGTCACAGCGACGGCGGAACGTTGTTTCCAAGAAGTAAGATAGAGGGCAGGATGGGAACATTATTGGTGGGTGACAGGACGTGATAACAGCTGATAAGATACAATAGGGGGATACTTCAGAAAGGATGCCTCCAAAATTCAAGTCGTAACAACACTGGAGAACTGTTCCCAACAAGGGTAGTATATGTTTGCATCTTTACTCTGCTTGCAACTGAACTGACCACTGCAGCCTAAGAATCATTGGGCAAAGGCTTAGTCGGGTGCCGAGATGTTTTATCCTTTAGCAATATAATCGCGATTGATTAGATCGCTGAACTCTCGAGTTTCGACAAAAAGTAAAAGCCTAAAGGTGTTTGTCACTGAGGAATGATATAGTGTAGTTCATTGCGGACAGTTGGGTGTGTTCGTGCGGCTGCGTTTGGCGCGGTGCCAAGCTCGTTCTCCACGAGTTTTTCAAGCGAGCATGATTTCAACAAGAAGGCAGGAAACAGCTCAAAGAGGGTGACACACTCATACTGGCTGACACGCCCAACCGGTCAGCAGCGGTAGAGTGAGAGCCGTCAACAGACGAGTATGAAAGCCGCTCAACGGAAGTACTAGGATGAAGGACATTTCAATATGATTTCAATATTGTTACCATCGAAACTCTTCCAACCGCTAAGCTGTCCTACTTCCAACGGAATGGTGAGTGTTTGAAGAAGCAAGATAAGCACCAGATTGGCCAATGTTCATGAAAGAGGAGAAATAAGATGAAATGGGCTGTACTTGAAAACATGGGAATTAGGCCAAGTGTTAGGGATCAGCATAGGAATACTGTCAGTGATCAGTACCATAGGTTTAACCACAGTGCGCGCAGTAGTGCCCGTCAGCCAAACTGGTATATAATATAGTAAAGTCTTCTTAGCCGTTGATCAATCCCTTTGTGGGATGCGGCACGCATTCTACTTCCATTCAGAATCGTAGTGGCTTATTGAATGCGATGTGGCCTATACAATGACTTGCGGTGGACTCTGGTACCAATTTACCGTCCCCGGAGGGTAGAAGGCTTGGTTGGCCTGGGCGGGTGTCGACCCGGGATTCGAACCCGGCGCCGCGCGAGTGGTAAGCGCGCACTTGTCACTACACCACCTCCGCCTCAAGTATATATAAAACCAGTCTGGCTGACGCGCATTTCTGCGCGCATGGTTAAACTTTGTTACTGATAACTGACAGGATTCCTGTGCTGAGCACTAACACTTAGCCTAATTCCTATGTTTCCAAAACGGCCCATTTCATCATGTTTCTCCCTTTTAATGAACACTTGCCAATGTTAGGTTCTTATCATATTTCTAAAAGCACCATTCGTTGGAAATAGGACAGCATAGCGGTTGGAAGGATTCCGATGGTAAAAATATCGAAATCATAGTGGCTCTTATCATTCCTCACTGGCAAACAACTCCAAACATCCTTTTTCGGGGAACTCGAGCGTTTAGCGGTGGAAGCAATTCCGACCGCTAAACTGAGGGATTTTACTAATGGGAAACATCTTGACTTACTAAGCCTTCGCCCATTGATTCTTTGGTTACGGTGATGTGAGCAGATACGGACTCCCCCCTTGTAGGACACTGTCAGAATTTATCTTCCACCTTTAATGTTCCCTAAGCACCTCTGAATTACTTGCTGGAGCAGTTCCCAGTGTTGCTACAACTCTGCTGTGAATTTTCCTGGCTATCTCATCAGCTGTTATCAATTCCTCCACCCGCCAATAATGTTCCCACCCTGCCCCTGTCTTACTTCTTAGAACCAATGTCTCGTTGTCGCTGTGGCCGGTGCTATGAATTTGATGACCCTCGCTTTCTAAGACCCCTTATGGTATCTTATCAGCTCTTATCAATTCCTGCCACCCACCAATAATTATCCAACCCTGCTCCTATCTTACTACTTGGATCCAACGTCCCGTCCTTGCTCTGGCCGGTGTTATGAATTAGGTGACCCACTCCTTCTAAGGCTCTTTATGGTATCTTATCAGCTCTTATCACTTCCTGCCACCCACCAATAATGTTTCCATCCTGCCCCTATCTTATTTCTCGAAACCAACGCTCTAGCCCTGCTGTGACGCGCGTTATGAAGTTGATGCTCCTCCCATTTCTGAGGTCCCTTATGGTATCTTATCAACTGTTATCACTTCCTGCCACCCACCAATAATGTTTCCATCCTGCCCCCTATCTTATTTCTTGGAACCAACGCTCTAGCCTTGCTGTGACGCGCGTTATGAAGTTGATGCTCCTCCCTTTCTGAGGCCCTTATGGTATCTTATCAACTGTTATCACTTCCTGCCACCCACCAATAATGTTTCCATCCTGCCCCCTATCTTATTTCTTGGAACCAACGCTCTAGCCTTGCTGTGACGCGCGTTATGAAGTTGATGCTCCTCCCTTTCTGAGGCCCCTTATGGTATCTTATCAACTGTTATCACTTCCTGCCACCCACCAATAATGTTCCTGCCCGACCCCCTACATCACTTATCAATTTGAGCGCTTTATCGCTGTTTTGAAGGAAGTTATGAATTTCCGGTCAAACACACATACAGACAGACACACAAACATTCACACACACACCAACAGACAAACTTAGCGGATTATATATAGTAGGATAATATAATTAAGCCGAGGAGCTATGTCTCAAGAAATGCTTATGACGGGCGGTATTATGACGGGCGGTAGGAGGAATGGCTAAAAACAATACGATCATGGCGCACTCCGTCAGAGTTTATGTCGCACAGAATGGATAGCCAGCAGGCTCAAGCATCATGTCGCGGAAAAACGCTCGATCGTTTGGCTCCGGTGTTGGGTGCATGAAATTGGAGCATTCGTCGTGTTTGATAAAGGAAGTGAGCAGCAAGGCGCAGCATTCCTCGCTTTGTAGCCTGTGCCAGAATTTTCTGGGAGCCCCAGTATACAGCCGTCTTCCCGAAGTGGCAGTCAGCTCACAATTTGTCGCGGGAGGTGGCGTAAACTTTTTGCAACACCTGAACATTCCCTTTTCACATTTTGTATATGCCTTCTAACTTGTACGCAATTGCAAAGCTTCTGCATAGGTGATATGTGGGAGATCGGTACTGGATGTTCATTTGATGAACTGAAGTGGAAATATGCATCTGCCTGAATGATTATACCAATCATAGGGAGTAAATAAATAAGCAAACAAACAAACATGTTGGAATACAAATTTTTGGCTTTGCCTCCATCCTCGCAAAAGAATAGCTTGTTCCGAGTATGCCTCTCGGGACCCAATTACTTTTGCAGCACGCAGCATTCATAAATACCTCGCAATCAGTGCATATCTCACAACGAATGTCCTCATCTGGCATACCGTTGCTGACTTTTACTAACATACCCCATTTCCCGGGTTCTGTGAACGGTTTTGAGAGTTTTGGTCTTCGGCACCGTCCCCATCGGCGCAGCGCAGCGCACGCCCCCCCCCCCCTCCTGTAGTGGGCAGGGCTCGGGTTACCTTGTTTATGTTCTTTAAATATAGGGCAATGCATCCATCCCAATCGTGATCCGTTTCCTAAAAGTAATTTCTTACCTAGTTCCCAATTTTCAGGCGCTCATATAGACATGCAGGCATACAAATTCTGGTTCATAGATACAGATATCTCTAAATGAGGACTTTTTGATTTTTCCTGGAGTCCTTTGTAAATCAACAAGAGAGTCTCTATTGATCTCATTATTCCAGTAGTTGGCGAGTAGATTCAAGTGGAAATCATCTTGTAAGCGGAGATGAATTGATTGCATGCGGTCGTGGGTCGTAGGAGTCATTTCCTGCATCTCTCCTACCGCCATTTACTCATAACGTCCGTCAAAAAGTGAAAAAAAATACAACGAACGTGGTTACTTCTAATCATCTCCGCGACGTCTCACTCGTAGCTATTTTTAGACTTCCCCCCCCTCTTCCTAACGTATTCAGTATTCAATCCTTCAAACCGTTTAGTTGTATTCTGAACCGTTCGCAGCAGTGTAGAAAAGGTCATTCGACGCGCTGCCAAACCCGGTGTTTCCCCGCCCCCTGTGCCCGCCCACACGCCCCAGCGTCTGCAACTAAAACGATTGTAGTTGCATCATCAATTATATCAAGCACTGTAGATGTGGACAGATAGAATGAAATACATATATACCGACAAATTAACAAATTGAGATACCAAAGATAAAATCAAGAGGAGACTTATACAAAATGATTTATCGTCTGTTCGAGTGTCCCGTTGAGCCGGTCGAAATTGGCTGATCGATATGCAACCATTTAACAAGCACGGGGCTAATTGTTTTGTGATCCGTTGATATTTCCTCTTTACTCGCTGAGACTGCGATTTATAATTTTGTTTTACATACCAGCTATATCATGGGTCGACATGGCAATCTTGCACTAATTACCGAAGGAATCAGATGCCCCACATAAGAGGGAAGGATGTCCTGAGGTCACCGTCTCAGGTCATCGACCCATGTTGGGCTATTGATCCGACAGTCATCTATCAGTCGTATCGATTTACTCTATTTTGTGTATTATTGAAATATGTGGATGCAGTATATCTATCCCCATCGACCTGTTAATTTTAACAAGCTCCATTTTCGGGGTGAGTTTTGTCATGGGAATTCTTATTTGATCTTTTCGACTGGACACTGAATTGTAGGCGCTACCGATCTGACGTGGAGATTTATGTCGGCTGGAAAGCGATATGTCTATTGTGTTGTGGAAAAGCAAAAGTGTTATTCGCCATTTCTTTTACAAAACAAGTTTCTCGTTTATGATCTATGGAGTGGGACCTCCTGGTAAGTTAAGGAACGAATCGGAATGTCATTCGGATAAAGGTAAAACGGGGAGTGTTGGTTATGAAAAAAGCTCTTAGGCATGAGCCGGGTACTCCGCTTCTACCAGAAATCGCAGTGTAAGGGCTAAGGTTGACGATGTAGTCAATCTCGTATGAGAGAGGTGAAACGAACTATCTGCGCTTTGTAGAGTGCTTCTTTTGCCACTTGTTTTTTGTCCTCTTCAAACCAGTGCGTTTGCGTTGCCCGGAATCGTGGGGATTAACCATACTGAGGCCAGCGTTCCTATCTTCTCAAACATATCTGTTACCGCATAAACTTTCCCAGAATGGAGGGCTTGGGGGTTAGCGAGACAGTGCATGATTCGTCTAGGGTGCCAAGCGAAACGGAGTGTTTTCCAATATTTATTATTATTATTATTATTGTTGTATTTATTTATCTATTTATTTATCATATTTCCCCCCAAAATTTCGTTTTTTCTATTTCTAATTAATTGAATGGCGTTAGCGGTCCTTGATCCGTAGAAAACGGTGTCGGTTCTCAATGTATCATTCGAATTCCACTCACTTACTGCTCAGGCTTGAAATTTCGCTAAATCAGTAGCTGCTTTCAGTTACTATCGATGTTCCTCGACGTCAGATCTCGCGGAATTCTACGAAACATCAGAGAATCGAGGAATTGCTGTGATGGATGACGGAGACGACATTTCTGTATAATTTGTCTTTTTCTTATAATGCCGGCGCTAATTGCTGTAGTGATTAGTTTAGTTTCACTCCGCCATAATGGACCATGAGACGAGGAAGTTAGACGTTGGCGAGGCCAGCTTATCCATGGGAAAATCTACGAACGTATATGGAAACTGCAGGAGCAGCGTGGGATTCAGTACCAGGTGCAGAACTATCCTATAGTAATAATGGACAAGAATCTTCATGGAAAAACTGCCGTTTCAGGAATAATGACGGGGTGACCATGGTTATTCCTTTCGAGAATGGCATTAGTGTCATCGAGATGGATTCGAATTGTAACATCAAAAAAACAGGTAAATGGTGTGGGGTGAAGTTGATCAGCTCCTTTTATGGCACCTGCAATCGGCAGGCTTTTCGGGACATAGGCAGTTGGAGGAAGTATTGGAGCTCGCTGAATCACATTTTTGAACTTTTTTTGAGTCGAATTTATCTCGTTAAAACGCAACTACCACTAGACAATATACGTGTGAGATGTTGTAACAAACATGGAAAGAGTGGATGCCTCGCTCTTAAAAGCTTCCGCTTCTGAGTGCCGAGGAAATGAGTTAAGTCTCTTTCGAGGGTGCTTTTGATAACCATGCTTCCCAACCGGAAAATGACTGCTGAGGGACTAAGTGAGAGGCCACCCAGAAAGAGTTATCAGGGCTACACGATAGGAATGGTAGTAGGTACGTTGCCCAACCACGCCACATCATCTCGAGCTATGTCATTTCGAAAGTTGCAGTTGATTACAGTAGCTCGCTGGTAACACAGCGTTAGAAGGAAAAAATTACCCCTGGTCAGCTCCACGGATCACGCCACATGCACGACTCGCATTTCTTGTGCACCGCTCCGTTCCGATTAGGTTCTGACCTCCTTGTTGGATTTAGGAGCTGGCGCTCTCGGAAGGGGTGCACGAAGAGACACCCCTTCCATTTCCAGTTACATAATTGTTCAAGCAGTCCGTATGGCGGGACGGTAGGGAAATCGAAGACATACCCCACAGGCGTCGACCAGCTGCATTGTATAGGAGTGGGCCGATACGTACGAATTGGTTTCATACAGGGAGCATAGTCGGTCCAGAACGGCAGCGTGCTTCCTTCTTCCTTCGACGAGGTTTGCCTTCCAAGTAGAAGTGACGTCAGCGAAGGCGATCGCGCCATTTCGATCTGGGTGCAAATGTTGCGTGTGGCTCCAACCACATTGCGACCTAGTCGAGATTCATGTAGCAAGCGCGACGAAATAGAAGTTTTCCACTTATGATTTCGAATATGAAAACAGCGACTAGCTGGTCGGTGAATTATTAGGGTGTCCACAAAGTTCGTTGGCCATTCGTTTTTTCAGAGCTGGTAAAGATATCTCACCAAGTTGAACTTACCGGTCCATGATATAATCTCCATGCATACCCACTACCTTTCGCCAACGATCGGGTAGAGAGGCAACTCCATCCTCCCAAAAGCTGGCCGGCCGCGACTCGGCCCAGTCCTCGATCACGTCCTCGAGGTCGCGCTCGTTCTTCAGCTGTTTTCCGTCCAAGAAATTTTGCATGGACCGGAAGATGTGGTAATCGCATGGACTAATGTCCGGGCTATACGGTGGATGCGTGATCGTCTCGATGCCCAGCCTGTCCAGGACGGCCTGAGTATCTCTCGCTTTGTGGGGGCGCGCGTTGTCTCAGAGCAACCACGGATTTGCAAGTTTCTGGGACAAGGCGGCAGCTTTCACCTTGACCTCCTGCAATTCTTTAGAGAGGGTCTCTGCCGTCACTGTGGCATTGTTGGGTAGGATGCTGTAGTGGACGACGCCGTGGCGAGAGAACCAGAAACCTCGGCATATCTTCGATGCCATAGTTTTCATTGGTGAGGCGAGTCCACCATTTTGACATCCAGTTCTTAGAAGGGGTGTTATTACCAAACTGCTGACGCATCCTGGTCGTGTGAGATGCCCAGGTTGTAGTAGTCCAGCAAACATCGGCGGTGGTGGTGACTATCACTCATCTTCACTGCTTTATTGTGGGAAGAGCAGGAAAGGAAATTTAGAGCTAGCTAGCTCAGAAGATAGCCCATCGCGAGTACTTTCAGTATTGCGAAACCATTATGCAAAATCACAACGCGTTGCGTAACGCGACGCTGTTTACAAATGGCCAACGAACTTTGTGGACACCCTAATATTATGAGCTGCGTCACGAGACGTTACGTATTAACCACTGGACTGGATTTTCAAAGCACCATAGAAAAATCTTACACGCGATTTCGAAAACTTTCATGAACTTTTGGGACACCCTAACATGTCTGCTCGTCTGCGTCCTCTCATTGAGGTTGTGTGGGATGCGGATGCACGCTTTTTATCAATTTTCCGTAAAATTTGTCTGTAACTAATTTTATCTCTGGCACCACTCCACTATTACTACTCGGAAAACTCAAAAAAACTCTTGATTACGGGCACGGTACTCATTTTTCGGCTCTTGTACCATTTGGCTCCAGTTTGGCGCCCCACATATCTCACCAAAATCGAGGGGGGGGGGTGGGTTTACTTCACATTTTGATCACGAATATCGCGCTGGTTTTTATCGCTGGCGCCATATCGCGTCAAATGGCTCTGATCTGGTGCGACCACTTCCTTCACTGGAATCCATTGAAACTTGTATATTTGGTTGATTCCCTGGTTACGAAAATGACATTAATTTGTCAATATCAGCGCAATTTCCCTTTTTCGTTAATCTTAGCATTAGCAGTACGAAGATGATCAGAGTGCCCTAAACCTGAGCCCAGCTTTCATCAAATCCGATAACAAATTTTAGCAAAAAATGAGCCGCTATTCATGATGAGCACTGTGAGGCTTTCTCAAAAGTTGTATTGATATTACACGGTTTTGCCTTTTATTGATTGGCTTTCAGATGTGGAATGCGATAGCGGTCCCTGGTCTCGTAGTGAACCTTGGCAGGAACATCGTATGCTCTACTGCTTTCACTCGGTCGCAGACGAATTCGAAGAGGACGAGTTCTCTGGTATGATTGTATCGGTGGATCTAGACACTCGTAAAGTGAATTCTTCTCCAGAGATGCTTTGATCATTGTGAGTCACACTAAGACCAAAAGCTTTTCAAGGTGTCTTGGATAACACCAGCCGATGAGCGGCTAAAGACATTCTTTGATGATCCCGATCACCCTGTACGTCTTGTACGAATAATTCACAGGAACAACAGAGTCTGGATGACAACAGAGAAAGCACTCGACAATTCGGCAAAAGTATATTTGAAGGAGGACAACAGGTGCGTTTTTGACCTAAATCACCAGCAACCGCTGTAAATGGCAGGAAGTCAGAAGATTGAATTCCTCTCCAATAATCAGAACAACATCGTAGGTGGCACGAGATATCACGGGAAATCACCGACACCATGGTACTGATTGACGTACGGGAAAACGGTAATGCTTTGGTTCTCAACGTCGAGAAACACCTCGAGGGCCATTTCCGTGAGGATGGCGTGTCATTTGCAGTGATGAGTCGACGGTGCGTTATTTTATTGGAGCTGTACATGGCTTGGAACTCCATTGTATGCATTCTCAAAAAATAGGGCTTCGATGAGCGAATGTGAGAGCCCAAACATCATAACCGAGCTGCTGCCGTTCGATATCCGAATTCAGACCGCGTTCATACTTCGCGACTAGGTCGATTCAATTGCGCGATTGCAAGCGCTCCGTTGTCGCAAACCAGATTGCGCCGCTAATCGTTGAACCGACCGAAAAAGTTCTGTCCCGTCAGCTCTCAAAATCGTTGAGCTAAACTCTAAGGGTTAAAGTCTTTTAGTATGTGTGAGCAGAGCTGTGTGCGGAGCCAGTGGAGGTGTGTAGGGCCGGTGAGAGGAACAATGGCACGGGTGCCCTTGTCAGTCATTTTCGTCCAAGTGGAGATCGAGTATCACTACCCCCATACCAGTTCCCGTGATTCTTTGGGCAGAGAAAGTGACACGCTTTAGCAGCTGCGGACCCTATCACTTCGCACCTGGAACGTCCTGTGGATTGAGTGTAAAGACAGTCCTGTTTTTGATGCCCCGCTTCGTTTTGCTCCGTTCTGACCTAAGTCTTCAGCCACGTCATTTCGCCACCAGACAACATGGTTCGGAAAATATTAGTATAAATTTGATGATAAATAAACCTAGGTGACGATGATCGATGCGCCTGTAGCTCACAATAGGAAATGTTAGGTCGATTCATGAACGCTTGAAGTCTCACCCTATGCTCTGAGACGGGGTAGCGTGGGCGGGTCACGCGCGAATATCTCAGTTTGAGACAATCGCCATCTTGTTCTGTGTTGGACAGAGACACGACCATAATTGTGTCAAAATGCGAATATCTCTGCAAAAGCACAGCCAGCGCCAGGTTTAGTTGAAGTACGCAGCCACGCCTACCGCATCTTATGTTAGAGAGGCGCAGTTTGACGACGAGGGGTGCTTTGCATTTTTGCTGCTTCCATCGACGTGTCGAGCCATCTAGAGAGCTATTTCATGAGCTTACAAGAGTTGACAGGTTTTACCATGGTGGCTCGACGAGCTTGCTCCAGCTTCACAGGAGTTCACAGGTTCCACCAAGTGAAACATGCAAACCGGAGCTAGTGGACAGCGAAAGTGCAAAAGGCCCCTCCTTCGTCGCCGAACTGTCTCCTTAGGTATTTCGAGTGTAAATGGATTCCGCCAATCTATAATCTATGGATCTACGATCATCTTGTGAATAAAAGCTAGCTTAGTTCTGGATGTCTGGATGTAAGACCTTTTCAGCGGAGTTCCGTCTCTACAGTCGATTGCAAGAAGTGCGGCTCTCAGATATGTGGAAAGTCTTCGTTTCGACAAGCATATGGCTAGAATCATTGGTTTCGATCACTTCTAACACCACATTCATGTGAAATTGTGTGCCACATTTGGAAGCTATTCAGCTCGCCGAATTTACGGATATTGTAAACTTATTTGGATTATCCGTTATTCCTAATTCATAGAGATATTGTATTCATTGATACTGCTTGTATGCTCTGGAACTGAAAAGACAAATCAGTATAAAGTTCATTTGCAGTCAAGAACACAGTGAAAGAGTTCAGATGCATGAAGTGTCTACCAAAAAATTGGATGCACCTTTAATACCCGACAAGAAAACACAAACAAGATGACAGTATCAATAGGAATGTTATTGGATTCTACATGATTTCCTAAACGGGGATTTATTTTGCAAACTTTCAATCTTAGGCGTTTTCTCCTCGACAGTTGCCCTACGAGGTGGCTTTTCACGTCGCTTTTCCAATCCGTCGTCAATACAGACGTCATTTTCGGCTCTGGTTGTGGCCAAAAAAGGACGTGCAGCCATGAGTGCTACCGCAAAGCAGTGTCGGAGAAGACTCTAAAGTAAACATGCCTTATTATAAGGAAATATGCTTTGAAGCGTCTGTGTACTGGTCTCGCTTCTACTTGCGGGTTACTGCTCGTGGGTAAAATATAACAGTGATTCAATACGAATTATCTATACTGGAAATGT
>MU912876.1:0-27761 GCA_036418165.1 Cooperia oncophora
GAAGAAGTACAGTCGCAACCAACTCCTCGTTGTTTGGACAAAGCTGTCAATCAGCTCAGTGGTAATAGACAAGCGACCGGTTTGGAGAGAAAAATTCGCCCACACTCAGTCTTTGCAAAACTCGCTAATCATCATAACCAGAAACCAACTGGTTTTCGAGAAAACGCAAGTTGCAATAAAAAAACGTACCTGATCATAATTGTAGAGACTGTATATGGCAAAAGTCTGTGACCTGTGCTGAGGAAACACCGCAATTTACGGGTGGTCTGTGTATTTCCGAAAGTTGTGCAACATTTGTGGTTTGTGGGCTCTTTCTCGTTTGTTCCAAGGTGGTAGCGCTCGTTTTTCAGAAAGCTCAATTTAAGTATTTTGAAAGCTTACTTTCACAGGTGGTTGCTGTTTCTCTTACTATGCTTTTTGCGAAGTATGACTGTGCTTGAATCAACATCTTTTTAGGGATAATGAAATGCCATTACGAGGTATTAGAAGTGCCTAGGGATGCTGATGATGAAACAATCAAGAAAGCATACAGGTTTGATTTTGAAACTGATGTTACTCAATTGAACTCACTATTGCTATTTGTTGATTTTGAGGAAATTAGCTTTAAAATGGCATCCCGACAAAAATCCTGACCGGATTGAAGAGTGCACACAATATTTTGCATTGTTACAATCTGCTTACGAAGTACTCAGTGATCCTCATGAAAAGGCTTTCTATGATAGACATCGAGAAAGCATTTTAAAGGGTGGTACGTTATTTTGAATTATTTTCTTTGCTACATTGTTCTTTGTTAAAAAGGCGCTGATATATTGGGGAGGGGCAGTCTACCGCGTGTGTCTGTTCAGAGCCAAGGCTTGAGCTTAGTAGAGACCATAGCTTCTCTGCGAGAATGTTTCTTGGCGACAGACCGCCTGAGGTTCAAGGTTGCATTGGCGTTCATACTTTGCGACTGAGGAGATGCGGCGATCCGAGAGATTGTCCGGCGAGGAAGGCATAGGTTTTGATCTAACGACTGCACAGAAGCAGCGATATGGTGTTTTGGGCTGGTGCGTTTCGGGCGGTTGCACGCCAAAGGAGGGAGTGGGTTTCGACGCTGGATCGCCGAATTCACAAATCGCCAAGGGCGAACGCCCCATCGCTGAATCCCCTCAACGCTCGCGACCGCCCTGATTGATACCCATCCATTCCTCCGCCGTGCAATAGCCCAAAACAGATCGCCGATTCTTCCCACTCCCAGATCAATACCTTCGCTTTCCTCGTAGTGCAGTCTATCGAATCGTCGAGTCTCCCAGATCGCCGAATTCCCTCAGTCGCAAAGTATGAACGTCGCCTATTATTGAGCCTCGGTCAGGGGAAGGGAAACCAAGGCACCGTAGACTGTCTCCTCCCACAAATACATTAGCGCCGTCGAAAATCCACTGCTCCATCCAATAACAAGTATGACCTTTCGAGAACTGATATTTTTAGGCTTTGGTACCGAGTATAAGCAGGACTCATTGGATCTCTTTCAGTTTTTCACTACTAGTTGTTATAAAAAAAAAAAAGTGGACATTCGACGCGTGAAATGTTTACTATTCCTTTCTGTTGAAACTGATTTTTGACTTTGACTTTCTTCCAGTACGGTGGGGCATATCGATGCTTTAAATCATGAGTAATCCCAACTGGGGGCAGAGAAGACCCGCAAATTCCTGTAAAGCTGTGCAATAGGGGGGACTTCAATTGTACCTGGCTAGAGTCTACAGGTTTCACCATTTTGTGACGTGTGAACTAACAGGAACTAGCGAAAGTGCAAAATGCCCCTGTCAAGCCAAACAGCGGTTCAAGCTTTGGGCACAAAGAAAGTCTTAAAAGCTTCCAAATGTTGCGGTCTTCGATCCTACGTCATTTCTTCAAGTTTTTCATGTGCTGGATGGCGCGAAGGATTGAATGTGAGTATTGCCTATACCTAAAGGAAAGGAATCCATCAATTAACCAATAACTCGTACAAGAAAAAGTTGTATTGAATCTAGATGGGCATATTTTTTCTTAAATTGTTTCAAAGAAAGGGATGGTTTCGTGGTTTAAAATGCTTCGCGCGCACTGCCAAAAATGCCCCATCATATTAGAGAAAGGTCTTCTGACTTTTCTTGCAATGGCTTCGTAGAAAGCAAACTTACCTTTTCCTCAGGAAGTTTTGTTTAAGGGTTTTTACTCGGTGTACAAAAACGTTTTTGACACTTTGGCTCATGAAGACTATGATTTTATCGAGGATCCTACTGTACACTATCCAACTTTTGGCGACGCATCCTCTGATTACGATACGGTACTGTTAACAGAGCTGTTTCCACTTTTCTTCGCAAGTGTTCCAGACAGAACAAGAAGGATCCGCATTTTAGGTGACGGGTCCTTTTTATGGCTTCTGGAGCTCATTTTGTACAGCTCGATCGTTTGCTTGGCTGGATAAGTATGATGTACGACAAGCGAATAACAGATTTGAGTTACGGCAAATTGAAGCCGAGAACAAGAAGTACCGAGAAGCTGGCAAAGCTGAGCGAAATGAGCAAGTTAGGGTGAGTACCCGATTTAGTAGAATTGTCAGCACATCTATGTGTTCATTAGGCTGTTGATCGAAGAAAAAAAATCCAACAACAACAACTGTGTTTCAGGAGTTGGTTGCATTTGTCAGGAAACGTGATCCTCGCGTTAAGGCTTATAGGGAACTCTTAGAAAAGCGGCAAGAAGAGGCCAAAAGGAAGCAGGAAGAAAACCGCAAGCAGCAGATCCTGCGGAATCAACAGTTAGTTGTCTGATTTGAGTTCTCTTTGAGTGGTTCTGATTATGGTGTCGGTGTGATAATGACTCTGCCAGTGTCGTAGGGCGGTTATGATGTAGTGACATAGGTTAGAGTGCGACCACACTTTGCGTCAGCGTTCTGAGCGTACGCCACAGCGGCTAGGAAGTTATAGGTATCCATCTAGTTCTATGTTTTGAACGCTATGTCGATATCTATACTTTCCTAGCCGCTAAAAACGCTGGCATACGCTCTAAACGTTCAAAATGCTGGCAAATGCTCAAAAGGCTGACGCAAAGTGTGAACGCTATCATATCTTTCACACTGCTTAGAGTTCAAGTCCCTAATCGGTTTCAACTCGACATAGATGTGGTTTGGATGAAGACAAGACTTCCATACCTTTCTCGATTCGGTTGACTGTCAAGGCCACTACTGATCTGAAGGAAAGTGTAATAGGTGGCGCTCTAAAAACAGACTTCTTATTACCGAAAGCTTAACTCTACATCTTCTTTTGTCAATGACTTGCTAAACCGTTCAGTATGAAGCATGAAGGGTCCTTCTAGAGTAGGCTTTCAACTATCTACTTGATCTGTCTATCCGTCTGACTTTCGCCTTGAATGTGCTGAAATCAGGTAATG
This sequence comes from Cooperia oncophora, assembly GCA_036418165.1. Taxonomy (NCBI): domain Eukaryota; kingdom Metazoa; phylum Nematoda; class Chromadorea; order Rhabditida; family Trichostrongylidae; genus Cooperia; species Cooperia oncophora. The sequence continues at coordinate 3,409 of MU912876.1, forward strand.
CTTGAGCTCAAAACGATGTGTCTTTCGAGGGAGGGAATAGCAGCGGCCGTATGTCACCCATCATGCAGACATCGTGTGTTCAGTAATCGAGAAGGGTTGTATTAGGGTTGTTTGGGAGGGGTCGGTTTGCCGAGAGGGGTCTACCGTTAATGCACGTGGTCGAGCGCATTTTGAATGGCAATAGATTTGTATCTTCCTTTTGCACTTATACCCAGTGCACATAGTGTCCCTGCAGGGAGTTTTTACTAAATACGAGCCCCTTCCAGCGAAAAAACATTGCGACCCCCCCCCCCCTTTCAACGATTAACAGATGGGACTCCACTCCGAACGATGAACAGATAGACCCCAGGAGCTCTCCCAACGATGTAGATGGCGCCCGTGAACTCGCAAAAATCAGTTATAAAGGAGGCAGAACACTCTCTTTCTCGACTAACCGAACACCCTCACTAAGGTCTTTCCATACTGAGCGGACAGATGTGTTTGCGGGGGAATGGGTAGGAAATAGCCTATACGAAATAGTTAAGGATATGTGAGATCTGGCATTGTCCTTGGGAGGGGGGTCGAATGCAAGGCAGCAAGCGTGGAGGAGGGTCATTCCATGGACAAGTTCCCATAATCGCAATGATGTGTCTCGGCATCAGACCCCTGTAATAATCGTTTGCCCTGATTAGGTCTGCATTCTCTGAATTCTTTGACACTTACGACATTCCATTTTGTGTCTTATTCAAAAATCGTATTCAAGACAAATCCAGTGCTTTATACTTCGATTCTGGTTTAAAACTGACAAACACCTTCACGATCCTCTGATAAACTTTCACCAGGCTCCTGTCGGCTTTCCACGAGAATGAACACGCTGTCGCGGCTCATCGGGCCCATATGGAAGAACTAACACAACAATTAGCTGATGATGAGACATGTAGTGAAGTAGAGGACGAAGATGGAGAAGCACTACCGTATTGCGTTGTCTGCGATAAGTCTTTCAAGAACTTTGTAAGTTTTTGGATACTGTATTAGATGAACTCTAGCCGTGTAGCGTGAACGGTAATACTACCAGGAATGCAAAAATTAACCACGAGAACTCAAAACAGCATCGAAAGCAGCTTGCTGAGCTGAAGAAACATATGAAAGAAGAGGACCATGCACTCTTTGGTGCGTTTCACTTTTATTTAATTTTTTATCTTCTCTTGCTATTATATGAGTCACAGAAGTTTCCTTTGGAGAATTCTTAGGTGAATTTTTAGTGGACTCTTTTATTTGTTCCCCCTACATTGTCTAAGGTACTGGGGCTTCGTTCAAAATTTGGACGGCTGGCAGTATTTGAATGGGGTTAGCAGCATAGGAACCCTTTTTAGAGCTTTTTTTGAAAATTTTCAGAAGAACAGGAAGCCGCGGCTGCTGAGCTCTCTCCGCAGAAACCTGAAGATAGAAAGGGCAAAAAGGCAAAACGAAGAGCAAAGAAGAAAATGGTATGGGATGAGGAGAGTGATGCGGAAGCAGGCGATGCAGGAGAAAGTCCAAAAGAAGATGAAGCTAAAACGTAAGAAGAATTGTTATTTAGTCCTTGCCAATACATAATTGCTACGTCTATTTATCCCCAAAATGGGGTATTACCTGCGCGGAGTCAGGTGTGCATTGGGCGGGGCATGGGCCAAGATAAACAGAGCACGGATGACTCACGCCGAGCACAGGAAAATTTATGCGACACAGTACAGGAAAGGTTCGGGAAAACTGAATAATGGTCGACAATAAATGAAGATGAAATGAAATAGCGGGGAGGGGGCAATATCCGGAGTGGGCGGAGAATCCATTACGTGGGTGGCGCTCCCCGCAAAATTCATGACTCGGTCCTGAGAGATCCAGGAGTCGGAAAGAAATTGGTGTAAAAGAGGAAGATCTGAGTTCAGTAAGTTTGAGAAGTGCGAAGATCCGCCCACTGTGGGCGGGGCATGGTTGATAGCTAGTCGTCCCTACAACGAGCATCCCTTCTCAAGTAAGCTCAGGTCCATGCTTGTCTAGTATCTTTTTGTGTATATGGGCGTGGTACTCTATTGAACCTAAAAGGGCTATAGCTTGAGCAGTCTTCCACTCATGTCCTAGAAAAGAATACTGCTAAAGTGGCTGCTATGGGCTTATGCCATCAGCGTAAATCCGATTTCTTTATTTTTCGTGTTTATTTTGCAGAAGTACTGATGCAGATGCAATGAACGGACTCAGTGAAAAATTGGCAGAAGCTTCTGTGGAAGAAGAGAATGATGCTTCCGACAATGAAACTAATATATTCCTTGCTGCAGCAAAGCAATCGGAGAAAAAGAAACGAAGGGGTGAGAGATACTTTTCGAAGTTGGTATTTTTTTGGGTGCTCTTGGTTGTCAACGAAGTCTCATCACTTTGCATGACCACGTTGTTTTCAGCAGAAAAGAAGAATCCAGATCCTGCAGCTAAACTTCCGACGGTTCCAGTAGATACTGGTCCAAAAGTCAGCTTCTGTCACAAGTGCAAGGAAGTCTTCGAAAGTCGGACGAAATTATTTGATCATCTGAAATTAACCGGGCACGCTACTATCAAAGTGCCACAACCGCCGCCAAAGAACAAGAAAGGGAGGCGGAATTAAGCACCTTTGGTGGTTGCACTTAAATTTTACGTCTCTTTATCTCTTCTTATCATAATACTCTGTTGTAATGTATGATGATGGTTTCCGTTTCGTTATGAGCTTGCCTAAGTTTTTTAGGGGTCAATTATGGATAGATTGTTGTTATGTTGTTCTTCGCTGAATTGCTGGTTTTAGTCAGATGACAGTCATAGGGTTCAGGGTATGGTTTTATGTAATGTAACGCTTTTATAAACAATTTCGAACAATCCGTCCCGTGGTAAGAGCGTTATGTACTCCCTTGATCGTTGCTCAAAGTCTATAGGCTCTTGCTGAAGATTGAAAAATTAAATCAAATTAAATTTTAGTACAGAGATGTAATCTAGGTCACTATTGCTCGACTACTCGCCATTTATTCGTTGGTTTTTACCAAATAAATGTACTTCACTTCGCTTGTCTTTTTTTTTACTTGACTGATGTCAGTAAGTTGTCATATAGTGTGACAGTTAGCCAGCGCTAGTCGGGGGCATCTAACTTGTATCGACTACAAATTGAATCAGGATACAGAAGGAGTAGAGGGTACAGTGAGTAAGGACGTGAATGTCCCGGTCTGTGCCCACAGTCTTGTTCGTTGCATACGCCGGGGTGTTCTAGAAGGGTGGCCTTGGCGCGGCGCCAGCCTTCTCTACACCAGTTGTAGAAGATGGCAGGCGAACACAATTGATGGAGAGCGGGCTAGCGCCGCGCCAAACCCAGCCTCCTGTAATGCTCCAGCGTCCAGTCTTACTACAGGTTTCCAGGCCATCAAGCCCATACAACAATCTTCTCAAAGTATAATGCACGATAATTTGGTACTCGGTCTGCTATGGCAGCAGGGGTGCCATAGCGGAAAAATGGCGAAAAGGCGGAGTAGAACGGTCGAAAACCTCCAGAAAAGCCTTTGCTCTGGAAAAGCGATTTCCAACGAGTTTCCCGTTGACATCGTGCCAGTAAGCGCTACGGTAGTCCTAGCACGATGTATATCTCCTCATATATTACGGACTGTCGGGCGGGTCCAGCTGGCGGGCTGGCGTTTTCCGCGGTTCAAAGTATTGTTCTGCAACCAGTTGTTGAAAGGCGATCGAATGACATAACAGCATTATATCCTTCGTATTACTCGTTTTCTACCACTTTTTGTCGCATACGCGCTTCAAAGAAAAGGCTGAGAACGGCTTCAAACAGTGTGCGCACTCCTTCTGGCCGATACGCCCCGACAGTCCGTAATGATGAGGAGGTTATGTAGTCAGTGTCCATGCAAGCACCGCAGGCCACTTCACATCATCCCCTTCGCTTCATATCTCACTTCGCGAATGAAGCGATAGGAGCAGCAGCATCGGTCGTACCTATAAGGGCGGGCGGGCGCGGTGGGACGTGCGTGTCGATATGTTGCAGATTGATAAGGCGCAGCTAGACGCCTTTCCTGGGAAAAACGCCACGCAGGGCCTGCTCAAGGATGCCGAATTCTGTCCTTGCTAGGCATATTAATCCTGCACGTTTGGGATTTATTCGGGCTACTTGCCTTCAGTGAAGCCCCAGGATTCGGAACAGATATCGATGTAAAATCACTGGTTGCGCAGAAGAGAGAACAGTGTAAAGAATAGGAGAGAATAGAAAGGATAAAGCAGCGTTCAGACTTCGCGATGGTAGCGCTTCGGTCGCGCGTTCGACGCGATCGATGTAGTTGAAAGCATGCGCATCGACAGCCGGATCGCGCGACCGAAGTGCTGCCGTCGCGAAGTCTGAACGCTGTCTAAACAGATGGCCGAGGTCAATCCGTAACTGAACGAAAGCAATGCAAACAGCAATCAGTAGTCCTTCTGATGTTTCCGAGGCAGCGTTCATACTTCGCGACAGCAGCGGCGATCGCGGCGACCTCGGCGATCGTCGGTACATGGCAGAGCGCGCCCCAACGCTATTACTTGGACTGCTCTGAAGGCTTTTAGGGAGAGACTACTCAATTTCATGCTTTTTTTCCTTCAAACTGCAATTTTCTTAGGTACTGAAGCTTGGTTTGACATAAAGAAAGGTGAACCCAACTTAATGGCTTTTGTTTTCTATTTTCTTTCTTGATTCAGGATAGAAATGAGCAAAAAGCGTGAGAGCTTCATTTAGGGTAGGTTTTTATTGTTTCTTTTTTCATTCGTCGAGCTTATACATGAGGTTATAAAGTTTTTCACCTGTTGATGTTGCGTAAAATGATTAGTGTTTTGGTTCCTAGGTGAGTTTCTTTCTGTTTCTTTTTTTCTTCGTTGTTTGAACTCGACTTGTAAACTAAATGTTTTGGAAGTTGGAACAGTTCAGACGATAGGAACTTTTAAGGCGCTTGTATAAATTGAAACAATAAAAACAAAAGAAACAAAAAGAAGCTCACCCAGGAAGTGGAGTTGGCCTTATCACCCTAAAAAGAAGTGAAACCTCCTCATATTCCAGATCCGCTTATGTATAGAAAGTCGTAAGTTATCAGTTAGTAGCCATTATTAAGAGAAAAGAAGTCCTCACAAGTTGGATTCCCTTATTTATCAAGCGAGCGGTCCATAATAGCGTTGGGCCGCCGCGCTCTGCCACGTACCGACGATCGCGGCGATCTCCGAGGTCGCCGCGATCGCTGCGCTGTCGCGAGTAATGAACGCTGCCTAAGACGTTCCGGTCATCGCTCCCCTGGCTTCAGAGTCTTCTTCGCGTGGCAACTTTTTCCACCTTATCCTGCATTCTTTCGACATTTGTGGGTGATTAATGGCCGTGGTCTTCAATAAGGCATTCATTCTAAACACAGATGCCAGTAATGCATGTCATGTTTATGCCTTTCGATTTCCAGTAAGGCTGCGTTCATACTTTGCGGCGCCGTCCGCCGGCGTCCACCAGCGACCAGGAGTACAGTACTGTGTAGCAGTACGGTACAGTTGCAATTTCACGACGCTTAGTCCAGCGGCCTGCTCCCTCCTATTTCCACATACTCCTACGCTGGTGGATGCCGGTAGACGCTGTTAGATGCCGCCTTTCGCTAGATCGATATCTACACTTTCCTAGTCGCTGACGCTGACGAACGCTCGGAAACGCTGATGGTCGCTGGTGGGCGCTGCCGCAAAGTAAGAACGCAGCCTAAATGAGTGCTCAGAACAAGTCCGGTGTGGCGACGCAAAGTTGTCGCTAGCCACGATCCGGCACAAACTGAACCAGCGCTAAATATGAATATCCTACTCGTGACAACGCCTCAAATAACCCTAGTGCGCAGGAATGTCTTGCCTTCAGAGAAAAAAATGTAGGAAAAAAAGGCAAAAATGCTAGATTCCGCTGGGCACCAAATTTGAATGACATATTCGTATTCAGGGACTGAGTGACGTCTGTAAGCAAATTTTCAAGTATTGATATGTGAACGGAAGAAATCTCCCCTCCAATATCATTGTGTATTGACAGCAATGCACCGCGAAAACAAACAAAGGACTGAATGATAGGATGATGAACAAAGCATTGATGCGGGATGACTAGGCTTAATTTTTGCTAGTTAAAAGTGGGACTTCAGCCACACTGATTTCCATAACGATACTCGAAGGATGTCGCCAAACGCGTAGTCTTAGCGGTTTGTGCTTCAGTTTCGGAGGATAACGCCTTCGCAGTAGTTCTAGTCTTGTAACAGGATCATCCTGGGTGACGAAGACCTCCTGCAAATGACGTATTTGAAGACTGCGTCATGTCATGGTCACTTCTAATAAGCAAATCAATTTAAAGGTGCTAAATGGCTCACCACTGGAGAAATTAACGAAAAAGCCTCCTAAATAAGAATCTTTCTTCAACAAATGATTTCGAGTATAAGGGTTTCGGCGAAGAGAGACTGCGCGTGTGGGCGAGAGACCAGACACGAACGGGGTTGGAACAAAATGCACGCGGGGCGGGGACATCGACTCTGATATACCGTAGGGAAAGCGACATGCTCGTAAGCCCCTTCTTGTGCACTTTTGAACTGAGAAAAGAGCAAGTTCTCGGTGATTGCGGACCCAGGTTGTTTGCTTACGTACTGGAGTATAGCCTCGCCAGCTGCAAATGCTGGGGCGTCTCGGAGGGGATGGGTTTGGCGCGGAAACAGATCATTCTCTATTAATTGTGGAAGCTGGCAAGCGACCACATTTTGCGATTTTTAAATGTAGACAGTTGTGATCAGTTATGATCCTGTCTGTAGACACAACGTTCCGGAAGCGGAGCCCCGAAAGTTAACTACATCAACTGGGAGCTCTTCATTTTTCTTGCAGGAGTTTGGGGAGATGCGCTATTGACACCATAGAGGAATAGGAGCTGCCTGTTGAACATCTTCACGACTGCGATAGAAAACAGGGAATTTCAAGGTTTTCAAAAAATTTTCAATCAGGGAAAACTCGAGCTGATTTGCCAGCCTGAAACCGCACACGACTACCACTTATCGTCTGAGCTTGTGTAGCTATGCAGAGAAGCAAAAAAGAGATCTCAATGAGAGGAGCGCAAGTACTTGTGGAAGCAGCAGATTCCAGGAAAAAGCATCCGCAACGCTCGTCGCTACGGCCAACTGTAGACGAAGATGATCGGCCTTCGAAGTCAGGACGGAACTGTCAACATTCCAGAGCGATGGAGAAGGCCATCTAAGACTCCTACTCTGATATCTTTGAGAGCCATGCCCACCTACACCGCTTGAAGCAGGAGGACGGATACGTTCTTCCCTCAAAGTCTTCCTTCTTATTTTTCAAAGTTTCACACTCCTTAGAACGAATAGAGAGTATTCGAAAGCCGACATTCTGCAGATGATCAAAGACCAGGGGCCAAATGCTATACTTCCTCTCGAGGGAGACATATCTTCGCTCCCCCACTCTTGCGAAATGCCCCCAACGACATGTGCTGGGGGAGAGGGGAGAATATTGATTATACTCTGCGCTGCACTATATTCGCACAGAGCGTGCGCCAGAAGAGTATGGATGCAGAGCGGCGAGAGCCAGAGAGACGAGGGGCACCAGTAGGGATAAACGGCAGAGAGTGGAGGTTTACAAGGGGATATCTCCCCTCAAGGGGAAGTATAGCATACGGCCCCAGGAGTGAGCCGAATTCGCCCAGGTTCCCGGGACAAACGGGTCGCACAGTCATGTGATTCATGTGGTTTTAGGATGACCGTTGGATCAGAATTATTAACATTATTGACGACTGAATCCCACGGGATGTCAAAGGAACACTTGTAGGGTCACCTGCTCAATGATTATTCCTTCGCGGAATTTCTGAATGTCGTGTTTCTCAGGCAGAGGCAGCTCTGGCGACGCTTTGCAGGGACAAATTGAGCCGTTGATGGCGCCCGTTCGACCATCCAGACAACAGAGATGGCTCAGTTAGTTTCATCACATTATCCAGTACTAAATGATATGCAAATTTGTGAGCCCTACAAAAAGAAACAGTCGGTAGGCCAGGAATACGATAGGAAGGCGATCTCGAGACGTCTGTTAGAGCACACAAGATGACCACGGCAGTAACTTCCGAATGGTTTCAGAGTATAGCTCGTTCCTGTGCTTATATCAGGGATTAGAGGATCTAAATGGTCAGAAATGTCTAGACAGAGAGCGGGTAGGTATGACAACACTTGCGAGAGACGGCATAACAGCGTACACTCACTTTCAAGGATCTTGGTCCTTGTCACGTGCGTGACGAATGCGGTAGTCTGCCCGCTGTTTTTCGGTCAGAAATGCGCGGGAACGGGGCTGAAGCCATTGATACCCGAATGCACTCTCTGCATTCTGCCCGCAGTGCTGCTGTGCCCTGGGGCCGTATGCTATACTTCCCCTCGAGGGGGACATATCCCCAGCAAACCTCCGCTCTCTGCCGTTATCTCTATCGATGCCCCTCGTCTCTCTGCATCTGCCTCTCTGCATCTTTGCTCCCCCACTTTCGCGAAACGTCCCCCAACGGCATGTGTTGGGGGAGAGGGGAAGAGATCGATTATTCTCTGCGCTGTACTATATTCGCTCAGAGCGTGCGCCAGAAGAGTATGGATGCAGAGCGGCGAGAGCCAGAGAGACGAGGGGCACCAGTAGGGAAAACGGCAGAGAGTGGAGGTTTACAAGGGATATCTCCCCTCAAGGGGAAGTATAGCATACGGCCCCTGGTCAGGGGCACGGCTAACCATGGCCAAATGCTCTGCTTGCCTGCGCCTTCTCACTTCTGCTCGTTCTCTAGCACTTGGTAGGTGTTTCGCTGCGGGACATTGGCATCGGCACAAGTGCCGTACCTTGAGGATGGTACGCGCTAAGTGCAAAGGAGGACAGGGCACAGCATTCGATGGGGATTTTGGTCGAGCTTTTACGACCCCCCCCCTTTTTTCAGGGGCTGGTACGACCCCCCCTGCTCGTACGATGGCTGACATGGCTGACTGTGGTTGTGGTTTATACTCGGCGAAAAAGTTGTCGAGCGGGGGGGGGGGAAGGGAAAAAGGGATATACCAAATACTCCCAACACGACCAAATACGACACCCCTCCCCCTCCAAAACGTCCGCGCAAAGCGAGAAAAATCAACTATAAAAATAATTTTTTCCCAACCCAAATACGACCCCCCCCTTTTTGGCGGCCAAATAAGACCTCCCCCATAGGGAACGCTGTGCCCTGAAGGAGGAACTGGTTTACTAGCACCCTACAGCGTCGTTTCTGTGCACTTTCGTTGATAGGAAGTGCACTGATACTGCAGATACGGATTCACTGGCTTCGCGCATGGCAATAATCGTTCTCGTAGGTGAGTCTACCGCCTGTCTTCAAAGTTACAGACCCAATCTGAAAGTCTCTGCATGACCAGCTCTTTCAAAAAAAGTTGTTAGGCTTGTGATTGGTGGAGAAATCTCCTACCTCTACAGGAAACTGTGCGGCTTCATCAAAAACTGTGAACAAAATTGTCAGAAAGAATGCGATCTCACACCAGTTCATCGGTCTGAAACACAGTATATAATGATTCCTTCTTGAAAAAAAGTATTGAAAAGGTTATAGTAGAGCAACAGTTACCGTATCTATGACAGATAGTGGGAACAGGATAATGTGGAGGACAACCAGGTATTCATACGAGCTTCGAGAATGAGCCTTTATAATTCGGCGCCCGTCAGCTATCATGGTAATTGGCATATATTTCGTATTCTCATGATGATGGTATGCAAAAAACGGCACTTTTCAACTATTACTACCCAATTTCCGAAAACAGGCCGGATCTTGATCGACTTTTTCTACGGGGGCAGATTTGGCTGAAAGTTGGGTTCTAGGGGTAATTCGACCTGAAAACGAATAGCACATCCACTTGGCCTGAAGAGACTGGCGCCCACCTAAAACCCGAATTCGCTAAATTCGCTAAAAACTTGTCCCCAGGGGTAGTTTGACCTCCTGGACACGAATATCACGCTCGAAATCGCCTGGCGCCCGCGCACAGGCGTCGGCGCCAAGGTACCCTAGATCACCAAATCCGCTGAAAACTTGTACCAGGGGTAGTTTGACCTCCTGAACACGAATATCATACGCTCAACTTGAAACCGCCAGAGGCGCCGGCGCCAAAAAATCTAGGTCACTAAATCCGCTGAAAACTTGTATACGGAGATTATTTGACATCTTGATTACAAATATCACATTCATTTTTGGCGCTGGCGCTGATGGAAGACGCTGCGATCATCTGCGCTCTGCTAAGGCTGAGCCTGACCTGAAGGAAATCACTCTTTCTCCCAGGCTCAGCCTTAGAAAAGCGCTAAATGGCGCTGGCGTCAAAAAAATGTCATATTCGTGATCAGGGCATCAAACAACCCCATTATGCAGGTTTTTATCGATTTTGATGAAAAAGGTGTGGCGCCAAATCAGCGCCTAATGGCGCCAAATGGCGTCAGGGCTGAAAACTAATTCGGTATTCGTGATCAGGACATCAAATAACCCTACTATGCAAATTTACACCGAATTTGGTGAGAAAGGTGGCGCCGCCAAACTGGCGCTAATTGGAGCCAGTTTGGGGTAGTAATAGTTGAACACTGCCCCAAAAAATGTTTTGATAATAGACCATATTAATCTTGTGTTCTTTAGTTTTGCATCCATGATTATATAGCGAAACAAAACGGCACTAGTAAAGTGGGGCATTTTTGTGCGGTGGATTACGGTAGTACTCCTAATTCTGCACAGGAACATGTCTCACCTTCACAGTTAGTCGAATGGCGCCAAATACTTAAAAAAATCACCGCAAGTAACCTGGAGGCAATTGAAGACAAACATCGCGGTTGCTTATTGTGGGTGGTGGCGTTCAATAGCGAACCTGGAGTTGCTTGCTACCTTGAGTAAGGGCCCGTGGCAGTCTCACTGTACGAGTTCCCTTGACCTGCATATATGACGGCAAAAGAATGACCTGCCGCCTCTGGCTCACCAGTCGTTTCTCCGCATCATCTAAGCTGAATACCACTTAGAGTGTAAAAAAAAACAGAGGAAAACGCAATGTAGGAATACCCAATGTAGGAACAAATCCGTGACAGAAAGTAGCCTTCGAGAGTATCTTGTGAAAAATGGGACTTGAGAAACACGCTAGTTTGCAAGCTAGCGTGTTTCTCAGGTGGAAAACGGACGCCCCACCCCTCCTAACACACCCGATCATCCGCAGTGAACACACTGTACTTTGATTTGGTAACCTTTAACCGTTTTACCTAAATCATGCGGAATTTCAGCAAGTTCTTCTAAAATTTCGTCGTAAGCTGGGGCGGGCTATAGCGCGCTTGAAACGAGGAGAACACCACTCGCAATAATTTTCTGTCGAGGTAGACCATGATGCACAGCGGCCAGAGCTCGCAGTTCGTAATTCTGCATAAAGGCCCCTCAGTCAACCGGTTGGTGGGCGTCCTTCCCTGTGTAGCCCAGTCCGCAGACTCAGAAACTGTCCCATTTCAACGCTCCACAGTGACTGAGGAGGGTGTGCAGCCGTCGCAAGTCTAAGTTCTGACGCTCGCTGAGCCGGACCGCCTACCTACGGATGACAATTTATTCTGAACGCAAGTTCGCTCAGTTGTAGTTTGGTGTAGCGACGGCATAAATTCGAACTGGTGTCCATTTTTTGTGACAATGCTGGTGGTCATGAATAATTTGGCTCTTCGTTACTACTTTTTTTCATCAAGAGCACGTACGGTCAAATGCAATTCGTCTTGTAGGGTGCATTTGTGCGACAGTCGGCAAATCTCAATTATACTACGCGCAAATTGAACGTTGAGCTCCAATTATTCATGAGCACCAGCATCCCGCAAAAATGAACACCAGTTTGGTTTATGCCCCGCCGCTACACGCAAACAACAAACTGGGCCCCTGCCTTCAGAATCAAAGCGAATCTAGTAGGCGGTTTGGCTCAGCTGTCAGAACTTAGACTTGCGACGGCTGCACACCCTCCTCAGTCACTGTGGAGCGCTAAAGTAGGACAATTTCTGAGTGTGCGGACTGGACTACATAGGGAAGGACGCCCACCAACCGGTTGACTGAGGAGGGGGGGGCTGTCGTTGAAGGTCTTTTTATGCCAAAACTAGAAACTACACGTAGTTAAGATGAGGACTTCTGCTTGACTAAAGGGGGGGGGTGCTAAACACTGGCAGTCAGGGGCCATCCGATGTGGAAATTACTGTGGGATCTTATCTGGCCGCTGTGCATCATAGTCTACCTCGACAGAAAATTATTGCGAGTGGTGTTCTCCTCGTTTCAAGCGCGCTATAGCCCGCCCCAGCTTACGACGAAATTTTAGGATATTTTGGTAAGATTCGCAAGATTAGGTGTAAAACGGGGTATCGGTTACCAGATCAAAAGTACATTGTATACGCTGCGGATGATCGCGCGTGTTGGAAGGGGCGGGGTCTGGCGTCCGTTTTCCACCAGTTGTTGAAGCGAGCAATCGACAGGACTGTAACATAGCTTCGTACCAGTCGTTTTCCACCAACTGCTGTCGCGTACCGGCTTCAGCAAACCGATCGGAACGAGCTGGCAGCGCGCAAACCCAGTTTTACTGACACGCCCTATCATTCGCAGCGAACAAGCATGTACGGAAATGATGATAGCCTGACATTGCACACGTTAGTATCCTTCCAAATTATTAGCGCCAAAAATTTAGGAAGCTTTGGAAGAAGATCTCGTGACATACTTTTTTCACGAATAGTAAGCAAAAATATGTAAAAAGTATCCGCGTCACGGTGAGTGCGAATTCGCTCGTGTGAAATGCAAATAGTTAGGGAGAATGATTAGCATTTACTTTGCTTTTTAAGAGCCATCGTGAAATCGTACCTTACGGTGAGTCAGCCGGCTGGTTACAGATTTCATGGCGGCACAGCCAAATTGACCATCTAGCAGGTCTATCGAGGCAGGGTCGCTTACCCTGGCCTCAGAGTGTTTGCTTCAGTCTCATCATTTGGACATTGTTCACAGTCTGCGACCCTGACGAAATGGCGGTTTGGCGAAAAGCAAAATATACGGATTGATCAGAGAGAATCGCCAACCGCTAGTTTCGCCGAACCACCGCGGTTCGGCGGTTGGGCGCGAAAGCAATAGATGCGTAGCGATTTCGCTGGCGAAAAAACGCCAAGGGCGATCGAGCTAGCGTTTCGTAAAGGCGAAAAAAGTCGCGGTTTGGCGAAACGCCCGGGTCGATCGTATTCGAAACCCTTTCCCCAACGCCAGGACTCTTCGCCACGACCGGATCGATACGCTATCGAGACCTTTTTCGCCGGAGCGTTTCTTTCTAGAGAAAACGCTAGCCGCAGTCTGTGAACAATGGCTTAACGGAAACTGTCGGGTAGCGCAGGCCGCCCTCCATGTGACGCACATGCGGCGCTCGGCCTCGGTGACGGCTCAAACAAGCTGATCTTCCCATTGGAATTCCGACTGCGATTCGTTTTCTCGACTCTTCAAGCCTTTGAAATTGGAAGTGATTATTTGAGCTATTTTAAGATCTGTACTGACCTCTGAATGAATTTTAAGAATACAAACATTCCGAATAAATGCCTAGAATATGAGCAAGATACAAGGAAAGAGCATAAATCGACACTTAAAATAGTAAGAAATCAGAACCAGTTATAATTTCAGAATTGTTCACTATAGAACTCCCTAATCCACTTGTAGAAGCTTTAAAGAACTACAAAAGTAGTATTCTGCAGCGAATTCCATCGGGGGGGAAAAAAATTTCAGTGATTCACCGTCACAGAGTCGGCCGCTGTCGCGTCACAATTGCAGCCGCGGCTGTCCGCCCCGAACAGTCCGTAATGATGAGGATGTATCATATGTAAAGCGTGCATGCGTATAGTGTTTGCAAATTGTACACTTCACGCACCTGCCGCACAATTTGTTGAGAGCATTCGCGAATTTTTTTCCGAAAAACGTCACCCTGGATTTTTTCTTTGAAGTTAATAGCTTCGTATTAGTTATTAAGCGTAGCTTCTTTTAAGTTCAGTTGCGAGTGGCGAATATTCGACTGCAACAACGTTATAAAAGATTTTTTCCGTGGTGGAATTGATTAATTCCAGAGTCTTCGATAAACCTCGGATAGCCGGTGGGTGCCTTTAAGGTCCAGGTGTTTGATGTGGCATTTGTAGCTTTTTGCAATTGTGGCATCTGTTGATTTTTTTTTAATTTTTGGAAAAATTGTAAGCACACACAAGCCCACAGAACGAATTTAACATGCGCACATCAGTGGGGGACCCTTTAAAAATGGCTGATTCGCGAGCTTACGGAGGGCAAGCCAGGATCGGAGGGAAAAAAGGACCACCTTCCACCAGCCATACTAAAACGCGTCTGCCACCGTGTGGTTGGTGTTGGCGCCAGAAAGATGGCTGCCGCGTGGGTTGAATGTTGGCCCATGGTTGGCGCACGTGGCAAAAATAGCGCCAAGCACCTGATGCTCCATTCACTTTCCAGCGTTCGCGCTGAATGGTTCTCTTCAAAGACTAGCCTTTTGATTTTCGATCACCCTTTTTACGTACATAATCGTTGGTCTGGGTGGGGGCTTTAAGTTTTTGCATATCAGTTTTGTTACATAGTTTCGTCCGCAATGGTTCTCTACAAAAACCATCCACCATTGTTGTGCTGTGTAGAATCTCTTCTTTCCACCATGTGCTTTCCTATTAAAGCATGCTCCGCAATCACAGAAAATGTACTACTTTACCTTTCGAAAGTGAATTTTGCAAAGCTGTCAGAGGTCTGTCACCAAAGTCAGAATCCACCCTCCGAGCTCGACTTTGCCCTTTTCATCTCATCTCACGATCCTGCTGCTCGTACTGCATACCCTCTCTCCATTTTGTCCTATGTTTCCTTTTATGCTCTCACTGTCCCTTCGTATTGTTTTCGTCCAGCGCTAAAAGGCTCAGAGACCGGTGCTACCGTAGTTCTGGGGGGGACACGTTAAGAGACTAGGTCTCGGCGACTGGGATTCGTGCTGTTCTAAGAATGAGCCTTTCGCTGCTGAAGCTGAGCCTTTCGAAGCTTAATTTGGCGCGGCGTTAACCCGTTTTCCACCAACTGTTGTCCTTGCTCGCTCCAACAATTGGTGAAATTGAGCAGGAGCGCGCATCAACTCAGATACCTTGACACGCCTCAGCGTCAGCACCGAAAAACCACTTAACTTTGGAAGAAGCAAGAGCGAAGAGGACCAGAGTCGCTGTGGGCGCAATACCTCCCCCCCCCCCCCCCGCCACACGTAGCAACTACGTCAGTGCTCTAGAGCCTTATTCACGCGTGTTCGACGAATTCTTTTTCCTTTTTTCCCTAATAACTCGTTTTCCACATGCTCTTTTTAAATCCCACAACCCATGATTTGCTGTGCACCTCTCATTGGTCCATGCCCCATACCTTTGATTGGATCCCTAGGCCATGAGGATTGGGTCCTACTACGATTACCGGCTTAACTATAATATGCAGAGCATTTAAGTTGTGTTCCGGCGGTCCTTCATAAATTTATTGATGTACGCTTTTTTTATTAGGATCAAGATCTGGAAGACTTTCAAATCGTTATTTCCTTCTCTTCCTCCGTTCCTCTCTTCTTTTTCAACTTTTCTTTTTCCTTTTCTCCGCTCGAACTCCTGCTTAGCTTAGTGACGAGAAAATGCCGACGTAATTTCGCAGCTGAGAATACTGTGCAGTTTTCTCCTAGTTAGTTTATTCTTCCAGCTGGTATTCCAACACGTATTATTGAGTGTTGATAATTAATATGAATAAGGACAAAAAAAACAAGGGAAAAAGGTTAGGGAAGAACTTTCGTGGCGTTCAAAGCCAAGGTGATCCCTACATGGGTTCGGCTCATAAACTCACTTGCTTGCACTTGGCTTATACTCATAAAAGGGGTAAATTTTGTCAGAAATTGCTAAACATTAGGTTAATTTATATGAGGAAACGGGTGTCAAGTGGCCCATTTGTCACTAAAAGTCATCTGTCATAGTTTAAGGCTGTCAATTAGGACACTAATGTAGTTTCAATGAACGTTAACAAAATCGGCAGCAGAGACCGGCATCTTGATAGGGGATCATTAGCACCGTAGACCTCAGTTATCCCTGTTGATATCTGTACCCTAGGGATATTCTTATTCTCAAGGAGTTGCCAGAAGCGTTGACCTGAGCGTTCGATTCTTGCCGTCATACATCACCAACGAGGTCACGATATGGACCGTTCGATGTCGTCGAAATCTTTCGAAACCCTTTTCAAGTGCTCACATAGTAAATCCTCATCTTTGTAATCCCAAGACGTATTTTTGCAAGTTCCTGTTGTTTTAGTTCCCTGAAATTCGTTGACATTTTTATAAATCGATGGTCAGGTCGGCAGGTTGGTCGGTTTGGCTTGTGGGTGTTCTAGTGAACTCGTCTGTTTAGCTGGGCTCTTTTGAATGGTTATACGTTCGATAAATATTTTTTGATTGGATTTGTATGCCTTCTGCTCTCTATTTGCTAACTTTCTCCTGTTTTTCGCTGCTGGTTTTTTTGTGCTTTATATAGCATAAAACTAGAAAACCGTTTTTTCCGCAGACGTGATCAATGTGTTCTCAGAGGTCGTAGGCGCTGGTGTAGCTCACGTCCACAGTCCATTAAGAAAAAGTTTTGTCTAAGCCTTGGGAGTAGAAAAGAACTCCAAGATACCGATTGTTTCATGGAGTGTCGGCTCACCTGTACGAGAAACTAGTAATCTCTTGACCAGTAACCTGTACAACTGAAGACCTCAGCTGCACCCGCTCAGAGGTTCTGGTGTTTTCCTCTTGAGCCACTGAAAATAGTTTCCAAAGTAGTTGGAAAGGGCCAGTACTATCTATATTTGTAATGTTTAGAAGGAGTTTTCATGCTCACAACCAGTGAGACCTACGTAATGATGTTATTATGGTACAGTCTCGTTTCACGCGGATGGTGGGGCGTGTCAGCGAGGCTGGCTTTAGCGCGCTGGAAACCTGTTTTCCACCATTTGTTGAGTGGACAAGAGACAGTCTCGTCGCTTGCCGAAAGAAAAAAGACGAGCTGACGTCGCGCCAGAGCCATCCCCCCAATGCGCCCCTTCATCCGCAGCGGAAAGGTCTGTAACTAATAGACTGGATTGTCTGAACAAAACAGAATTCTGGTGTTCCTCTTGAGCCACTGAAAATACTTTCCAAAGTAGTTGGAAAGGGGCAGTACTATCTATATTTGTAATGTTTAGAGAGGAATTTTCATGCGCACAACCAGTGAGACCTATGTAATGATGTTATATGGTACAGTCTCGTTTCACGCGGATGGTGGGGCGTGTCAGCGAGGCTGGCTTTAGCGCGCTGGAAACCTGTTTTCCACCATTTGTTGAGTGGACAAGAGACAGTCTCGTCGCTTGCCGAAAGAAAAAAGACGAGCTGACGTCGCGCCAGAGCCATCCCCCCAATGCGCCCCTTCATCCGCAGCGAGAGCCTGTAACTAAGTAAACTGGATTGTCTTGAACAAAACAATCATTCTTCAGTGATGTTCTTTAAAATTTAAAAAATTGCTCAGGAATCGAGTATGAAATTCAAAAGCCCGGAAGCCAGAAGATCTGGAATTCACCTTCACAGTGGATAAGGGCGGTTGTTTGGTAAGTATTGCACCTATTAGAATAATCCTTCATATTTTGATTCAATATTTGCCGGGCTATTTCGTGCTTACGAGTTGTCGTAAATTTAAGATGACCATGAAAAAACAGAGAGATTTCAATGATGAACTTCGCAAAACAATTGTTTCCAACAAGCTCTTCCCAGTACTTTTCTTCACCTACGTATACGATCCCCGAAAGGTTCGTTCTTTATAACATAGGTTTCAATAGGTAATTGTAAGTAATAGCGCTATTCAGCAGCTTGGATTGAGTGAAAAGATTAAGCATCAAGCATTAGTCAACCCACTGTGGGGAAGACCACCCACATCGAATTGCCGTTTCCGAGAGCTCAGATGAGGGGTGGGATTTGAATCTTAGACATTGCTGGCAATTGCAGCGCCACTTTCCAGCGCTCTATTCTACAGATTATTTGCTCTTGAGAACACAACGGTAGCAAATCCTGGGACAGGTAGGCAGAGAGAGAGGCATCAAAAGCATGCCGTGTTGATAGATTGGGATACGCGTAATGCGAGCCCCCCTGTTGCACAAAGAAATGGGTCCCCACCACTCACGAAGCTCATCTCAGAAAAATCCCCATCTTCATCAAGGCGATCTCAGTTCTGCGCAAGTGAGCCTTCAAGTGACCCCCCCCCCTTGCCGCTGCACCCTGGCGAGGTTGTTTGCAAAATGATTCTCGCGGTGATTGGTATGCCAGAAAAGACAGAGAGTGTGAATAACATTTGTTTTTCAAATGTAGTGCCCCGTAACCTCAGACTTTGTCAGCTCGAACTAAATTTGGCAGTACCATTAAGGAGTACTCATTTTTTAAATCAGTGTTCGTCTTCTCAACATTGTCGCATCAGTCGTTCTAGTCTTCTTTCGCAAAGGATATCTATAATAGCATTGACGATAGCTGAACGGATTTGTAATACCCATCAAGAAGTGTTGTTACTACTGGAATAATCTGGATTCCTTCGTCACTGCTAAATAACCTCGATACCGAATATACTTTGAGCGGCCCTTGTATCCCTAATTTAATTGTGAAATGAGGGTGCATAGGAGTAGCTCAACTCTCAGCCGGCTGGCAGCGTCCGAAATGCCCAGTTGGTTCCTAGTATTTTTTGATTACTCCTGTTCTTTTTTACCACTAACCACTTCGAAGAACGTTCTCATTTTAGATATATGACTGTGCCTTTGTGGTCTGAAGAGAAAGAACGTCTTCAGAGGATTCTGCGCGTTTGGGAGGAAAATAAAAACGAGTGGTTCCTATACAAAGTTCTCGCCGAGGATTCGGAACAACATTTTCAGCTTTGATTTGCAGGCTATGACGAAGAATTCACGAGATTCAATTATTACCATTGGCTGTTGCCATTTGCCTGAGTTGTTTGATATTTCCTGTCAAAAATTGCTATATGCTGAAAATCTGTGCTGAATGCCATGTCAAACTATTACCGTTAATGTGGTTGAGCGAGATTAGGCAGCGTTCAGACTTCGCGACGGCAGCGCTGTCGTCGCGAACACTTAACGCTGGCTTACGTGGCAACACATCTGCGTCCCTTCCCCTAATCGAAATTTGCGCGGAGTGCAGACGACCAGAGCCATCACGGGCTACGCAGTTTTCTTGTGTTCTGTGCTGTCTCTTGTCTGTAGACGTTGTCTGATCATGGTGACACACATTCCAGCGCTCGCTTGTAATGACCAGCTTATCTGCTTCGGATTCCCACGCTTTGGGGAGGCCCATTACCTGGTTTGCTACACGTTCTTTCGTACCATTAGTGCTTTGGCAGCCGTCTTTCTCTATTGTCGGCGCTATCTCTATGCAGCTCTGGTCATCTGCGCTCTTAGCCTTAACCTTGGATAGGGGAATGAAAACAAAGGCGCTTGCCATGTGGCTAGGTATCACTAGGTATCACCTGAACTGCTCAACAGACGTCTTTTTATGCGGTTACTTAATGCATTTTTGGAAATAAGCGGTTTTCAGGCTCGAAACAGCCACCCCACTTCGCCTTGCAAGTGAGCCCAAATATGTCGACTGCATGGCCGGTATCGTCACCATTATGGAAGTTGGTTTTTGTTCATCGAGAGTCATTTATTAGTCTACTTTGCTATCCCAGAGTGCCATACTTCTGTTGGTTCTTTAATGGTTGTATATATAGATGTGCAAGTGGTTGCTGGGCGCTTGTTGGGATGGCGATCGGAGCAAGCCACCGATTCCTTTCCATCTGTATAAGTTGAGAATGAGTAAGTGGTCTCCTTTTTTTACTTTTAAAAGTCATCCACAGAAGAGTTTGGCTTCGCGACGACGCGCTGCCGGTGCAGCGGCACTCCAGTGCTGTAGACGGGAACGCAGCCGCAGACGGTATGGAACGGCGGAATACTAACAACTGGTGTCAATCAATACCATTTGTATGATTATCTGGCGTCTGCCCTCCTACTACCACCCTGAAACAAAGATTGATGCCCGTATGCGGCTCTGTTCCTATGGTATTTGTACCCCTTTGCAGTGGTAGCCCGTCAACGCGCGGTACAGCGCATCGACGCTGCGTCATCGCAATGTCTGAAAGCTGTCCTAAAGTTGGCCTTACCGGGTAAAGCGGGTGACAGAATGACAAATTTCGGCATTGTCACCCATTACGACCTCATTCTTCGGAATGTTAGCAGTGTTTCTGTCTGTGTCATGCCAGAGCAGATTCGCTCGAAAGTTTGCAAACTGCTCCTGAACACGAATATCCTATGCGGCCTTCGCGTGAAGTGGGGCCAGATCGCTGCTTTCGCTGAACAACTAGTTGCACAAGGAATGCGACCGCACGAACACGAACCTCTCATATGCTTAGTTAGGAAACCTGGAGCTCGCGTTAGAGCCGCAGAAGCTTGAACAGACCTGTTGTTGGCGTCTGTAGCGAGGACGAAGAGCGTTTGTGGGCTGTATTGATGTAGTTAGTCATTCAGAGGGGATAAAATAGTTAGAAATATGCGAAAGGCAGAATTCTAGTCCAGTCTATCAGTGCTGAAAGATCTCGTTAAAAAACCAGGCTAAATTCCTGCGTACGGGGTTGTAACGCCTGAATCGTGCCGAAGCTTGTATTTCTAAACGTTTCTTAAGCCGATCAATTTTATCGAATTATTACAAACAACTTAAGGTGAGCTGAAGGAGAAGAACCACTCAATAATGAAACGACTGCAAGAGTTCACGTCCTATGAGCAGTCACTCTCCAATCCGGATGATGACATAGAAATATTGGAAGTTTCCAGTTCTGTTCCAAAAAGACGCAGAGTAGAGGAGGGTGAGTTAAGTGCATGTTTTCACAAAACAATTTTGCTAGTTTCTGGATACTGTAGAAAAGTACAAGACACGTCCACCTGGACCTCATTTTTACTTGGAAATACACGTCATCTTTTACAACTTTCAAACTGAATAAGTTTTTACCAGATCGTGAAAAATCTCCACAGTGGAACTCAACTTTTATGGAGAAAATCACACATTATCTGTGAGTTCCATTTTTGCCACGAAAATCGTGAAATCACCTTTAGAAGCAATTCATTTATAGAACAACACTCAGCAAAGCCGCGAGCGCTGGTGAAAATGTTTCTGAAGCTCTTGCTACAATTGCAAACTTGCAGCACATGAAAAATGACAAGAATCAGGAAGAGACATCTGCGGATCTAAGTCAGTCAGCTATATTTTCTGCGTATTTTCCATTCCTCAGTAATCAAAATGGCTTGTTCTAAGTGTGCACAAGAGTCACGACAAATGTTGTTTGAGCATTGTGAGCAAACAAATCCCACCCGGTGTTTCGCCTTATATTTTTTGTGCACCTCTTGGTGGTTCGACAGGCCCTGCTCTCTGTTTGTCTGCGTTACAAGGTTTCCCAACAGGAACATGCACAAGAATTCAAGTTGCCACGCAAGGTAGAGAGGGGAATGTCTACTCGAGAGACGCAGACGCAGAGTAATAGTCGAAGCGACGCAGCTACGTTGAAGGGATTAGGTCCTGGTGCAAATGTGATTCACGTCCTCCGCTTGTAACGTCTGATTTGCTGCTTTCGCCACGGTTCGAAAAAAAACGCTACGCCCTGTAGAGATTCCGGCTCGACTTGTTCACAACGCTATGAGACATCTTGAACTCAATATTTTCAATCGCGCCAACTTTCTGTTCTTCTCTGCGCTCTCTGCAACGCTCTCTCGCAGGGAGACGAGCAAGAGAATCGTAGTTTGCCGCTCCGCCGCGCGCGGCGATGGGAGCGGCGCTTTCTTAACACGTGTTAGTTGTCGATTGGAGCACCGGACTTCACGTGGGCTACGAATGTAGACATTTATGACTATATTCGGTTCTACATTTCTATTATCGCCATCTTCAAACTGAGGAACCATGGTCAGCGCGCGCGATGTCGCACGCGACGCCCATCTGCCGGCGAATTACG
The DNA here is from genome assembly GCA_036418165.1 of Cooperia oncophora. Lineage (NCBI taxonomy): Eukaryota > Metazoa > Nematoda > Chromadorea > Rhabditida > Trichostrongylidae > Cooperia > Cooperia oncophora. Next base: position 25,492 of record MU912876.1, read on the forward strand.
ATTTTCTTGTCACATACCCCTCTCGCAGGTGTGCTCAATTTTATGAGCACGTTGTCAAACACATCTCAACATGTAGGTGGCTGATCAGCTTTGGAGGTCGCCCCCCCCATATATCATCTCCTGGTTCGCAACATGTTTTTTGCTCCCTTTGGTGCCTTGGCGGCCGCAGTCTTCTGTTTCTCTGCGCTCTGGCCTTTCGCGCCAGGGCCACTACAAAAATTTTAGTCAAGTGTAACTGTGTGTAGGAGATCACGTGCGGCGAAAGACAATGTTAGTACATCCCTCCTTTACTCCTTCTTGACAACCAGGAACTCTTCAGAAATAGGCTGCCATTGCGGCGCTCGCACTTGGACAAGCCTTCACCATCTTTAGGATAAGTAGTGTAGGTTGCCGGCAAAAATAAAGCCCTATACATTTTGTCCAGTATTCGACCATTCATTGAGATCTTAAGAATTTCCATGATAACAATTGAAGGTTCAGTTGCGTGAATTCATCGAAAATTGTTTCAGGAAAGCTGGAAGAAATGGTTAGTGCTTTGGAGAGGAAAACTCACGACCGTAACAAGGAAATGATCGGAGCCGAAAGAGAAGAGCACACACCGTCGCCCACCGTAGAGCCAATCACCTCTAAAAAGACCACTCAGTCTCAAAACAACACTCCTACGACGGTACGGGCTAAGAACAGCTCAACTAGCAGCTCTCTGTCGAAGACAGGAGAAAAGAGTGAAAAGAAAACTAGCGGCTCTGCTGAAAAGAAGGTTGACGTTAGCTCCACAGATGACGATCCCAACGACGATCTGATTTCGCGTGTCAAGCGAAGCCAACGGAATCGTAGACCTGCTCGATGTGAGTTCGATGATTCATTTAATGGGGCCATATACTACTAAGTGAGAGGACTTGAGAGGTAGACCTTTTTTTTGCAAAGGGGGCAGGTCCACTTTCGTAGAAGCGTAAATCTCCCAGCGTACGAATGCTCACAGCAAGCTAGGCACATGTTATGGCGGGGTCTTCTTTCTCCGCCCGCCTTTTGGTACGTAATACGCCATACGCAATATGCAGCTGCGCTATACCGGAAGTATAACCAAAGTCATACATGCCATTTGTCTGCGTACCTGACGCGGCGCATTCGTAGCGTGCGTATCGTGCATCAAATAATGAACGTATCCATAGGGAACCAACGAGCCGCGCACTTTCAAATGGCAGTGGAGAAACTATTCTGGGGCGGAGGAGCTATCTATCATACCAAGATCTACCTCTAAGTAATTGTGTAGTGTGTCCTTGAGTGCTCCTTGAATCGTTAAAGTTTAACTGCGAATCGTTTCAATCGTTAACAAGTTTTTTATACTGGCTTCTTCAATGTTATAGCCCTACGCTTTCAATTTTCATTTATATCATATTTCAGCATTTACACCCGGCTGGTCCCCGCCGGGGTCTCCAGTTGCCAGTAAACCGACCTCTGCAACTAAATCTATCAGAGTAACCCAGTCTGTCAGCAGGCCTGTACTTCCTTCGAGATCTCAACCAGCCGCTCCAGTATCGCCAGACAGTGGGCGTCCAAGTAGTAATGAGTCCAGTGATAATGTTACGGTACCGGTGACAGAAGTGCGGTCGCAGCCCAACGCTCAGCGGCCGCAAGAAAACGGTCAACGCCTGCAGCAGAGTGCATCTGCATCCGAGGTATATTCAAGAAAAGTTCGGATTTTGGTTAAATCTTATATCGGCTGTCGCTTCCAGAAACCCTCTCCTGTGCCCGCTCCAAACAGAAACATTGGAGAACAAATGCTGTCGTACAGTGTTCGATCCCCTCCTGTAAATGTGTGGCCAACTACTCCTAACGTTCCTTCGCATCCAGCTAACCATAATTGTGTCAGATCTCCTCAGATACCTCCTTTCAATCTTACTGAACAGGTATGCATTGTTATATGGTTACGAGCTGATTCGATATCGTCGCATTCAGTCGGGTTCCACCCAATAGCGATCAATCCAGGAAGAAAACCAGTGACGTGAGGAAGAAAAGCAGAAAAGTGGGTAGGCTAATTACATCCCGCCTGAAACCGCCAGACTGATTGTGACGATATCAACTGTATGCTGATACTGGGTGCACACGGTAACATCTTGCTTTATCACCATCTCAGTGTATAAACTAGTGAAAGCGCGAAAGCTGGTCGCCCGTAAGACTCAGTCCTATGTCCCATATTTTCCGACCTCATGGCGCCAATCGCTACCCTTGACGCGCGATACGAGGGAAAATTGTGACTGAAAATCAGCATG
>MU912877.1:0-26652 GCA_036418165.1 Cooperia oncophora
AATTGTAATTCTTATTAGAGCTTTGGATTCCTGCAACCATTGCATGAAGATCAAGTGGAGTCTGTTAGCCTGACCTTACCTGCGCCTAATAGTCCTGCATTTGGCTCGTCAACCAGAAAAAACTTCTGTTTGCGTTCGTACAGGGTTTTCACGCTCTTCACTGAATCTCATTGAGATCCCTAACTCACCTACAACTAGGCATCTATTGCAACTGCTGTCATGGAAGTGACAAGGACTACTGAGGTCGAGAAGAGAGAAGCGATTGGACTAATAGTGGCTTATATGTATGTACAGGATATGCAGGGCCAACTGAACTTTCAAGTATTTTTCTGCAGTAATGACAGCCAATATATTTTTGTTCAAAATGAGTTTGATAAATGAAGGCTAATCGAAAGAAAAATCAATTGTGAAAGAACAGAGAATCTGTACACTTTGAATCCTCTTACGGTACCAACCGCGATTGCTGCCAGTGGAAGTGGCGCCGCTACTGCACATGTGGTTCATAGATCGAAGCTAGGCCCGAAAATGACCAACCAAGGTACACCCCCTAATCTGCACTCGTTGGTCAACTGCCGGACTTGTCTAAGAAACCCCTAGTTGTGAAGCCTGGCTGCCTAGATAGAAGTATGGACCAAAAGGGTGGGTTCCTGAACGAAAGTGGAGCGCTTGGCGCACCCCTTGGTGCAGCGCTTGGTGCAGGGATTAAACAAGCACTGAGCCGCTTACCCGTGAATATCTCGCAGTAAGCAACTAACTATAATGAAACCGCTAGTATACTGGGTAGCAGACACTGGCGCTCTACAGCTAAGTGGGACACGATCAGCTCGACACACCCACCTGAGGTGCCACCAGTTGTGGTGAGGTAGCGCGCGGTTCGAGGGTAGAACCGCAGCAGCCTCATTCTGGACGGCTGTTGAAATTGTGCTTTACAGCATCCACGGACAAGGACGTATCACAGTATAGAGTACTGGTAGGATCATCCTGTACCAATCCGGCCACACCCGTCTCAAGATATCCCTCAACCGCGAACCTCTCTCCGTTTTTCTTCCTTCCTTCTCTCTTCCTTAATTCCCTCCACTTGATATGCTCGAGCAGGAAATCCGATAAGAAAATGTCTCTGGGCCCTCACATAGAGAAAGCATTCGGTTGACAGAAGCCCTGAAACCGATCTTCTACGCCAAGTATCATGGAGTTCATGGACACACATGACTTGTTTGTACTTTGCTGACGTCTGCATTATTTGGATGTGCAGATGAGAAGAGCTGCCTGAAGGGCAAATCCTGAGCCTATCAAATCCTGTCGACAAAAACACTATGGCTTGCCCTCAGGCATTAATGGTCGTGTTTGCAGAGGCCGGCCTTGACGTCATCGCGTTTCAATCATTTTCTCCTTCTAACTTTTCATCATTTTCATAAAATCCTCACACATTCTCTTTCCTAAGCCAATTAATCCATTAATGATGGGCGATTACTGCATAGGGGAATACCCTCGTTCGGGATGATCTTCGAAGATTAGTGGTCTGACGAGTAGACAATCCCCACATAGTACATACACCACGGGCACCATGCCTCGTCCTGCCCCGCTGCAAATCCTGTTTGCTTTGCGAGTTAGGGGCAGATCAATACACTTTTCATGTATTTCACATGTCAGCAACTTTATTCCGTATTCTTCTCACCACTTCATTGACATTGAGTGGCGACGATTGTTTTCAATTGGGCGAACGAGACGGGAAGACTTTCACGATTGCCTTCATCTACGCCTCGAAATACGACCATTGCCGAAATCAAATGCAGCATCCATTCGTGAGCGCGAAAATGGGCAGGAAAAGAAGGGAGAGTGACGAGCAGAATTCCAGCTCCTCCTTCTCCACGCTATAACGCTATTGCCGTACCTCATCCATTGGCCGAGTCATCGGCCCTTTTCTGACGAAGATGTGGGTGGAGGTGAGTCACTCGTATTCATTTCAATTCACTGACACGCCGACTATAGCTCGTCGGTGAAGAGCCGTAAAGTGTGTGATGCTGCAAGGCTCATCCGATGCCGTCTGGTGCTGCATTTTCGTCCTATTAAATGTCCATCGAATTTGTCCCCGGAGAAATTACTCGCTCCCTGCTCGACCTCTTTTGGTTCAGAAAAGCGAGCATGTGAGAGCTGCAGAAAGAATGGGTCCACAAACAAAAACACACAGTCATATGATATCGTCGTACTCACACCATTTTCTGTTGTTATTCAATGGGTTCCCTTAAAAATCATCTCTGACGCTATGCTCTACACGATCTTGCCTCTGTAAAATCCCATAAATGAGTTCCCAGGAGTTCCTAAAGCTGAAGAGAAACGCGAAGGTCGTTAGTTGGAACAGTCAATTGACTTTCAAATGGCGCCTGTCACATTGTTGGAGTCCCGTTGCGATCGGTCATTTGTGGTGTAATATATGGCGGTCTCTTCGGCTTCAGAATGATTACTGCACCACCGCAAAGTCCATGGAGTACTGCTCTCTAGAGTTCAGCAGTAAAGTTACCTTCGTAGCCGATATAGGACCCAAGGAACTTGACGATGAGATGGGATGGAGAGACGTTATGCTCAAGTGCTTTCCAAAAACGAGAGCGCTTCGAGCAATTTGTCTCGATGTCCGCTGGCCAAGTTTCATTATGTAATTACATGCCATTAACTGAGACACTTAGGCGGCAGTCTGGCGTGTGTGTTTCACTCGGTACCGGTGTTTTTCATTCATTACTAATTAGTCGGGTTCCGTTCCTCTCCTCCCACTCCCACTAAACCCCGCTGGATCCCCTCCTGTGCACTCGTCTTGCATTCATGATTGAAACCAAGGTAATGTTCAACTCTTGTAAAAGGGCATTACATGTCATTAACTTTGCTGTACTACTTTCCATATCGGTCCAGGTAAAAGTGTCGAAGCCGTAATGATGGCCGTCACACGATGTTCCATCATAAACGCGGCAGATTTCCAAGGCAAATAAGCCCGTGCAGCCGAAATGCTGCGGTGTTTTACATGACGATTTGAGATGGCGATAACGCCGGCCCTTCTCAACCGTCATCGTCTTCAATGCACTCAAAACGACAAGAAGAAGTGAAGAGCAAGCCGTTAGTTGATGAGAAATTCCCCTAAGAGGCGGCTCACATTGCAAAGTAGGCCTTGTCCTTTCACGAACACAGTAGTTATTCATATGCTGAGATGGCCTTTATATGTACTGCTTCAATTATCATCCTGTCTTTCGTCCTCACCTCATTCTCAGAACCATCACGTGCGGTATCCTGTGCATTAGCGACCAACATATAAGGGCATGAGAGCTGATGAGCATTCAGGAGCGGAATGCTCTTTGAATTCCGAACAAAGACCCGAAAAGTTTGTTCACTCGAAGTGCTGGACTGTATAAAATACCTACTCTGTTGGTCTCTTTTCTTACTCAAACTCCGCTGCAGACATTTACGCAGAGTTTTGCAACTTGTGCAGCTGATTTCATTGGCGCTTCCACAAGCGCTCTGGAGCCGCTTCTTTACCCTCTACCTTTTCCCTTTCAGAATCATTAATACTGAATGAAGTCAGAGTATTATAGTTGCCAGAGGATTGATGATTTCATGTGTTGCGGCGCGTTTCGAAATCTAACCTATATGTCCCTGAGCTTTTACTTGGAGGGGATGTGCGTTTTTAAGATCCGTGTCACTTTTGCGGTCCTGCTTCTGGTCTCTTTCCAAGCTGCTCTAGCTCGATCTGAATTCAGTCATAGAAATAGTCTTCCCCTTTCACCACTACTCCAATTGCCCTTTGCTTCTAGTTTCATCCCACCGAGAGCACCTTCCGCCGTAGGGGAGAATTTTTCAAAACACCGAATTTTCCTGAAAATTCCTGCCTCTGACACCTCTCATCTCCTTTCTCTTTCCTCCTTCTACCTCCAATCTTCTTAAATTATTTCCAACTTTATACCATTTTCTGTGGAGGTAACATATGGACTCTCTCCCTCCAGCGATCAAATACGACCTCCCCCAATTTGCTGAGGGTCCCCAACGTACGACGTGCCGTGACCCTACTTCACCCCTCCCGCTACTAATCAAACTGTTGCGCCTTGCAGAATTTCACGCTGGAACTTACTGTCACCCTTTGACAAGGCTATTGTTTCCATTCTTTCGATTTCCGTACACATTTTTTTCTGTAATCTTCAATCATTTCTGAGAAGTGCTGAAGTCCTACAACTTCTACGAACGCTATTTACAACAGATTTCTTTTGTCCAACACCCGCCTCCTTTTCACCTTAGCGATTAAAGCTGCCTTACTTCTCGTCAATTGTACCCTGCATATAACTACTACCTCGACGTTTTAAAGTAATGTATTTGTAGACAAAGAACGTCCGCCAGGCAACTTCTGTACGACCACCTGTGAATTAAATGTGAGGAAACGAGTCTGCGAAATTTCAAGTCAATTTTGAGATCGTAATCTTTTTTACTTCCAAAAAAGTGCACGGAGGTTTTGCAAACTTCTTTGCTGAAACCTTCAGGAATATTACAAAGTAAACTGGAGCCAGAATGTCTGAAACACGTTCACAAGTCTTTTTAGAGCAAGCTTGCCCGAGCTGCTGCAGGGCTATACAACCAGGGCAGAGCGGTTCAGTACCAGCCACTCATAGCAGTACGCTCTGAACATCGTTATTCTGCGATCCAGTAATTGTGCTTGGAACTTGAACGAGTTGCCTAAGATGTCATCACACCTGAATTCCCATATTATAGTTCTCGAAGGACCCCAAGTGTCGCATCTTGAACCTGTTCTACACCGCCCATCCATTTACTCCTTATCTCTGGGACGGAGTAGGCGTGGCGTGGAACCTGTCATAGCCTGGGTTGCTCGTAGGATTTTTCAATTTGAGACAACTGTCATCTTGTTCTTGTGTTGGACAAAGACATGATTACATTTGCCAAAAATGAAAATATCTCACGAAAAGCTTAGCCGCTGTCAGGTTGAACTCAAGTGCACAGCTACACCTACCGCATCTCAGGAATTTTGAGTGTATTTCTCATGATACAAGCTCATTTCAAAATGTTCGACCTGCGCATTTTCCGCAGCTATTTGGTGGATTTTCAGGGGTCTTTCCGGACTACTTTGTTGTATAGTGATATTGAGGAGGTAGGCAAATAGAGTTGTTATCGTTGCCCAATAGTTTCGGGTCCCGGTGATGAGCAGTGCAGCTGTTGACAGCAGGTAAATAATGTCTATGCCGAGCGCGATGAGAGCAAAGTCACCATTGGGTCGTAGAGTCGCCATTTGACGCTTTATCACCCATAACGAATTATCATTGGCCCATCTGGTTCTGCTGCTGCAGAGCCTAGAAATTTGACGTCTAAAGACACATGGCCTTTCCCTCGTCGTATATATCGAATTTCATGTCGAACACAAACGTCTAGAAAATGTTCTTTTAACTATGTTTAAATCGAGCATATGGGCCGAGTCGTTCTAACGGGGCTTTCAATCGAATCCGCTGCTCTAATACTTTTTCGATCTTACACTACCTATCTATTCATCGAACCACTTGCTTTGGCATCATTCATCAAACTCAAACGCCCCTTCACACTCGATCTATCCCGACCGCAACGTTCAAAGATCTGCTCTCGGGTGATATTTGGGAATTTTCTTCTATTCTTCTTCATCTTTCGTGATGAGCTGTCATCGTGTTCCCATTCTGTCGTCATGAAACAGTATTATTGCGGTTTTCGTAAATTCCAACTGAAGGAAAATCTGTGTGTACTGGGAAGTAACCCATTTCATTTCCCTACGTGCTTCCTCTCAATTTCTTCCCATCAATCGCCCTTCCTCTTTATGCTGCTGAACTAGCTAAAATCCAGACAGACAAACGCACACACATCCGCATGTCTCATTCTATTGAATTAGCTCCAAGTCCCACAAAGGCTTTCCGTTCCTAATTCATGTGACTGATACTTACAATGGCATCTCCTTCAGCTACTTCAGTACACTATCGATTGACTCTTTTTTCGGTACATTTCTAATTAGACGCATATTCCTCAATGCAGCGCCTTCTCTCATCAGAAAACGCCTTTCTCCCTGTTCTAGATTGCTTCTCTGAGAGAAAGCTACTGTCAGAGCTGTTTGTACTAGTAGTAATGAGACAGTATATGATGCCAGTAACAGAGGTGTTGTATAGTCTTGGTGTGCCTGGTTGTCGGCATATGTTCCCTGTTTATAAGCTGAGCAATTGTCGTTAGAAGCTGACGACGAATACGATGAGAATTGGTGTTGACGTGGAAGGGGTGGGATGGGGGCCGAAGGGCTCAAGTGTATACATCGTCGGAAACTATGCGATTTTGTTCTCCAGCTGTTCTTCACAAGAGAGGCAGAGCGAAAAAAATCGACTTTACGACAAGAATATTTGACACTTGACGGCACAAGGGAAGACGAAAGAGCTGCCGGAAAACGACATCAAGTGGAATAAGTGGCGATTTCACGTACGTCCTCGTAGATGCCTAATGAAATCGTCTAGTGCTGTTAGATAGGAACTCAAGAGCGCGAACGACTGCCGACACCATCGTCGTTAGCTGTGATAAGGCCATCCATCGAAAATCTACTGAAAATTACATCTCCAGCTAGATTGGTGTGTGTTGCTCCCGTTGCATTTCGCCCCTTTATAGAAGAGTTAATTGTGTTTGCCTCTTTTCGCTCTCCTCTGCCATCCTTTCATGTCATCGCGGGATTCAGGCTGCGAAGGCCGTTTGGTGACTCTCCGGCTTGTCGTATCAACACAGCAGTGTTTCCGATTGCATCCAGCACATTGTTACTTGATTGCCTGAAAATGTATGTGTCGTTTTCCTCCTCATTCTTCATTGTTTCATCTCAACACTTTCTCAAGATTCCACTCAATTGCAATTGAAAACTTAGACGACGCTCGTTGCAGGACCACTCCTTCGTTTGCAGGTGGCGGCACTCGCTGTTCCAGGAGAACGTCCCAATCGACCCCTACCCACCCCGTCCCTTCATGATCCAAGAAGCTTTGAAAGCTAAAATTCCACCACGAACCCTTCACATTTTAAAGCTAAAGAATGGAATATAGGACCTCGTTCGTACTTACCCACGTTCTTTCGGCATGGTACTTTCAAGACTTCTGCGAAATACTGTAACTACTATGGAAATCTGGTCACGACTTTTCGAGTTGAAAGCTTGAGCCCTCTTCATGAACCTCTCCCAGGCCGTAATGTTAGAAATGGTATGTTAATAATGTTAAGGCCACCAGGAAGGCGAGAATGCGCGAAATCCTGTTTCCGTCCCCGACTGACTCTTCGATTTACGATTTCCGTATTCAAAATCATCCATATGTCTTACACAAAGTGTCCTCTTCTGTTTCACTTGCTGCAGTGTTTTGAGGACGATGATCTGAGAACTAGTCGATAAAATCGATGGGCGGTCTTCTCCCAACTTATTTGTGTGGAACGCCCAGAGCTAATTACTTTCTGTAGCATCGCTCCTGGATATGTTATATTGAATGATTTCTCTAGAACACGTCCTAATTTTTAGAACTGTCGTTATCCTTAGTGTTCCAATCCATCTATGCCTACCAAGAAGCGGTTTTCTTTATGTATTGGCCACTTTGAGGATACAAACCCGTTGTGTTTTGCTCACCCTCCATATTGTAAATTTTCTTCTGAACAACCCCTCTCAGTTTCTTTCATTGTCATCCCATTGCCATTACATAGTCCATCTTCGAGAAAGTTCTTATCTATGCAAAACATTTCTCAAAAGTACGGCTATGATCTATAGAGCAGTCTTCGTATTGCTCTTACGGCACTTTCCCCTCCATTAGTTTTCTTGATGTCAACGCTCGGGTTATAAATTTCTTGCCAGACCTGCTGAATGCGCTATCCTTCAAGACATATATTCTATTTGTTGCAGTAAAGCGTCCACTTTACCCGATTTCTCTGTAATGCTTTGTTTCAAGCATTTATAATGGTTCAGTCATACCTGTAAACGTATTTGAATGCGTAGTGTTCCTTAATGCACGTAAACGACTGTCCACGGAATAATTCTCGGCTCATTTTTGTTTGAAACCCTATAATGCGACACTTTCCATCCATTCCGAGCTCGATTGCGCTGAAACTACTCTCAAAATCTGTGACAATCCAAATTTGCAACAGAGAGAATACAGGACGTCAACTACAGCTAACCAGTATATTACTAGATTCCTATACCCTGTCAGAGCTGAGTAGCGTCGCTTGAGTCGAAGCAACTCGACCCAAGTCGATCATCTCCAATAGTGCTTCTCTAAATAGCCTAATAAATATTAAGCATCGCCGCGCTATTGTCCACTTGGGCACATTCTGCCACTCTTTTCAGTTTTGACCTTGATCCAGACCTGCCAGCGATCCGCCCAGCTCCTGGTGGCCGTTGCTTTCATCTCATTTCGCTGGGCACTGTGTCTTCTATAGCTGAGGGACTCAAATCGTTAAAATTAGCTTGAAATTGGGCTAAATTGAAATTCTGTTTTTACGCGCTGTGTTGTTGATGCTGCTGAGCGCTACAACTATGGTGGAAAAATAGAAAATGATCAACACATTTCACATGCTTCCACTAACTAGATGGCTTTTCGGTGTGGATCGTTTACAGGGGCGGGCTAAATGGTCCTTCTAACGTGGGGATGGCTCTGAAGGACGGCTCAGAGAAAATACCTGAAAGCCTGTCATTTGTTTCGTTGAAGAAGAAAATAGGAAAAATACCAAAAATGAGCCTTTAAGTGTGCCTCCCAGTCGGACGGCGCTCAGTCTCATTCTCGCGCTTTGCTCGATGGTTTTTTTTCCCATTGTTCGATCGCGGCTGTTCTTTTTTGACATGTTTAGTTCACATCTATAGTGGCGACCATTTGTCAAGAGTCCAGAGCAAGTTCGCCCCCACTTGACTGAGCGGCGGCTGTGGCAGCAGCAATTCTTCCCTATGCCATTTCCACTACCGCTCTGAAATAAGCTCATTCAAGCGCTATTGCGACCTCTCCACCCTGTCACGAGGGGGATTTCTTTCGCCTCCCACGAGCTCAACTGTTATAATCTACGCAACATATGACACACACGCAATTGCGCATACACTCACGAGAGGATACATAATTGTAATCCGCCAAGGCAATTCGCCCAGTATGCTTTGACCCCCTTGAGCCCCTGAGCTCTTCCAGTAAAGAAATCATGCTCCTCCATACTCTCAGCAACGCTGAAACTGAACTAATGATTGAAGTACGTTCATTCCGAGATCTCTAAGATGTACTACTTTCGACCTCAAAAGCCTTTATCCTTTTTCCACACTTTAAATTTCAATTCAATTTTCTTGATTGGCCTGGTTCCCGTCGCCGTCGGCCGTTGCGCGTTTTACTCCGCCACTATCCCATACTTGACTTGCTAAGGCGCTCTCGCTTAAATGTAATTAACATATTTTCAAGTAGATTAATGAATTGACTCGTAAAAACTTCTCAACTCGATTCCTTTATGTTTGACCCATTTCATCGTCGTTGGTCAAGCTTTAGTGTACGGCCATGAACGTTGTTTATGGACCTTGTAAGCCTTCGTCAAGCATGGCAATGTGCTAATAGCTCAGTCTATGTAACATCATCACCCGCTGCTTATGGGGCTTTTCAAGGGGTCGTTCAGGTTGTCGTTTATTTAACAGAGGGTTTTTGAAATCCTGACCTCAAAGAAGGGAATTTTGCGACATTATTTGAGTAGTCACCCACGTTCGAGCGAATCTTCTTTTGGTGATTCCGATTTCCATTTTTTACTGTCAGCAATTTCTTGTGCATAGCTGGATTGGTCTCAAATCTAAAATCCTATTTTTAGCTTCTGCTCCTCGAAAATGAGAAACTATTTTTTGCACAGGTTTTTTGGCGCCCTCTAAACCATAAACACAGCCAACTGTCTCACAGCACTTTTTGCTCTACTGCTAAGTACTGCTTTGCAGCTTCTATTTTCCTCAAGCTCACAGCTTTCTAGACTTTCAGAGCTACTCGGAGGGCTCAGCTCATTATCTCAGCAAGAATAAGAACGGTGCTATGACTCATTAGTGGTCCGGAAAGTATGAAAGTTTATCGTGAATCGTTTAAAAGATTGGCGAAGGGGGGGGGGGGTGGAGGGGGAAGGGAAGTGAGGGGCAGGAATAAATGCAATGAAAAAGTTCGATAAGTTGGATGCGACGATGTCGAGAAATAGCCCGGGGCGAAAAGGTGACAATGACTTCATTCGCAGAAGTTGCAGCTCGCTGAATTGTTACATTTGAATGGGGTTGCATGTTGTCTTTCATATTTCTTCTGAATACTTAGGCAAGCACTTCGATCTTATCGTGCTGGAATCGAAAATTTTACCTATCGGAATGCCGTTTTCATTTACAGAACTATTGTGTAGAAATAAGAAGTAAGCTGGTCCCTGTTGCCCCTGGTCCATGTTGCTCTATCAACCAGTCGTTGAACAGATTGCTTATCAGTGCCCCGTATGCTACTTGACCCCGTATTGATCTAGAGAGTGGATCTTTACCCTTGTGCAATGTATTGTTTAGGCAATCAGAGGGTCAGAATTCAAGCTACACTGAAGCTAGTATGAAAACGGAATCTTTTAGTCCAAGATCACCCATAACATTTCTGGTGATGTATTCATGATGTTCACGAATTCGCGCCTTGGACTCATTAATGCATTGTGTGCTCTCGGTCGCCTCTATCTCGCTCTCCTCCTCAGGCTGACTTCAGTGGAAGAAAGCGCATCCGGAGATTCTCCCTCCACCCCAAACATCAGTTTTCAGCAGTCCTCTATCGTCCAAGTCAGCCATTTCCGGGCATAATTTGCTGTCTTTGGCTTGCTACGAGTTGTTTACACTTTACTGCGAATCTTACTACTCGTGTAATTCCTGATTTTCAATGAGCTGACTAGGTATTCCCTCTCATTCCACCCAACAAATCCGCGACAATAACTGAATGATATGACTTTAGTACTAGTCATCGAAAGAGACCGCTTTCCCTGTGAGAACGCGCCATGCAGCAACAACAGCGCCCGAAACTTGAGCCCCACCCCAGTAAGTCCTTGTTTATCATGAACGCTAGCGCTCTGAATCACATCGAGCGCATCCTGTTGTGCATTGTGGGTAAGTCCATGGCCAGAAAAGAGGAAATGGTTCTCGCTATGTACAATTGTAGATCTTCTTCTCAGTAAGCAAACTTCTTTTCAGTGTTTCGATTTCCGTTTTTCGGCGATTCAGTGCTCTGAATCGCCGAAAAACGGAAATCGCTGAGCTCCTTTCCACAGTTATTTGATAGGGCATTGAGGATTATCGCCAAGTTTCTTGGTGGCGTTAGAAGGCTACAGCATAACAGCATTTGGGGACCATATGGCGTTTCCATCCTATCAGACCCACTGATCGACCCAGCTGGATGAAAGGCTTCTTCGGCGTGGGAGAGAAATGTAGGTACTAATAAGAAGCGTCCTCTTTAGCCGCAGCGTTCTAGAGCTTTTAGATTTTTTCGGTTTCTTTTGCTCCAGTCTGTAATAGGAACTTCAACATAATACTTGTCCTCTTTCACTGTTTCTCTATTTAGTATTTCTTTATTATTCCGTAGGTCGATTCCCAGCAGTTCTGCACCGGTTCAGCCTTCTGAGAACCGAGATTTGCAGAAAATGGAAATTGAAGTGGCCTACTCCTTCCTTTTCGGACGGAAATTTAATTTGCTTTTTGCTGGTGCTTATCAGGCCTGGGTAATCATTTCATCATCTCAGTGCTTATCCCCGTAGAACAGAAACCCTCACATCGAATAGCCCGAATAATCCAACCATGCAGTTTAGACGGCGGGTCCATTTCCTAAGGGCTTGCCGAAAAAAGTTCGGTCACAGCATAGTGAGATGGAATGGCGGCGAAGGGAGGGACGATGGCGCTCAACTAGCTGTCCTTTCGTGCGCGTCGCAAAGCTCTCGCCGAAGGTAACCCAATTTGTGCACCATCACGCGTCCTCTTCCCCTCTTTTCCGATGCCTGGCGCGTTGAGAATGAAATGAGGAAGAGTAGGGTAGGACTGGATTGTAGGCATTCGATGAGTCATTCGCAGGCTACGGAAACCATAATGAATTCCCACGAATGCTTCCATTTTCAGTCCCGTTCCTGTCTTTTGCTTTACGTACATGATCCTCATTTGATGCTGTTTTTCATCTTCTGAAGTCAACCTCGCCTGCAGGTAGACAACATTTCTAACAACAATGGATTACTTCCAACTGCATGAAGTATGTACATATTTCAAGTGTTCCGCTTCCGACTCGGTACTAGTCGGTTCCTCGCCTTTTTGGTGCCCAATCATCATACATAGGAGTTTTTGCCACCAGCTGCGACACGGCCATTTTTGTCCCCCCTCTCATTGATAAGGTCAGCGCCACTCACTGCCGGCTAAAAATGACCGCGGACGACGGCTCAGATGAGCGTCTTCAGCCGTTCGTTACGAAATTTTCTCTGCCCAGCTCCTTTTCACCCGCACACTCTATTGACTTCATCAGTGCCATGTTTGACTGTGCGATATCTTATCGGGCAATTCATTGTTTGACCCTTGTCTCATCAACTTCTGAACAAAATAAGAACATGTTTCTGTGCCGATTATTCTTTAAAGTGACTTTTCGTTGATGCTGAAGAATTTCGATTTTGATTTTTAGTGCAACCCAAGTTTATCGGGCTGAAAATCGGCCACATAAGAACGAGTTTACTCGCTTTTACAAGCAGTATCGACGAATAAGAGCGATAAAATATCCCCAGTTCGAGTGAATAACATTACAAATGGAAGAGATGTTTGAAAGGGATGATTTCCATGCGGTGATGAATTGCGACCGTTTATGATTCAGACCCCTCCCCCCACCTACAAAATCGCGCCATGAGTCACTTTTTATCGTATATACGTTTGTCCGTTTGTTTGTGATGAGCGAATTCGATCAGCATCAACTTGTTTTCTTCTTACTCGTCAAATCCTCTCCTCCCTCGTTCGTCACTCATTGCAGCTCAGTTTTCGCTTTATTGCCTTTTGAAGTTTTTTCTCGAACTATCACATCTCTCGAACCTCGTTGGCGTCCTACTGTAGCTGGTCCGTGAACGATGAAGGAAGGACACATCTCATGCATTGTAAGCAGTTTCGTGTTGAGAAAAGCAAATTATTCGCGTTTTCAACGATCATTTCCATACTATTGGCGAACTAGAAGCTGCAAAGTGATTGCTGAATAGATGAATGAAAGAGAGCGGGAGCTACGGTAACAGTGAAAAGCTCTGAGGTCAAATGTAGGGTTACGGGCATTTGATTTTCCTATTCTCCTTCTTAGAATCCATGAGAATTGGTGAAAACGTCGCTGATAAATTCCGCTGGTCTCCTTCAGCCTATCTAACACTTGCATCAATCGAAAATGAGCAGCCATTTCCTACATGTCCTCGCAAAGGGCCCCATCATTATCATCATCACTGAATTTCCTCCCAGACGTCTGTCTAAAGTTGAACAGACATTTTCTTTCTCACACCAAAGTAGTTCGTCTGGTTTGTATCATCATGGACCCACATCAGCTGTTCAAAGTCCCTCATAACTCTTTTCTGAGCGTCATGGCTTCCTTGCAAAGCGGACTTTGTGCCTCGTGTGTGCTTTGTAAGATAGATGAGGCTGCTTTAGAGTTCTGCTACCACAAAATGCTAGGCTGGTTGTGCTATTGTTGACAGTAAATGTTATTGTTATTGTCTCGACTGATGATGATGGAATGAAAAAGATGACATATGATTGAATTCTCTTCCCATGTGCTAAAAAAACGCCTTGGTAGGGGAGCGTATGCGATTTTCTGATGCGTTGCTCTCGGAATCATTGGCTAGTTCTGGCTTTTCTCCCCCGTTCCTCATTAGCCTCCCGAGGAACGCGGCAAGGACCCATTCCTCCGCCTCCTCGTCGCCTTTGCGCAATTTTTTCTCTCCTCTATGAACACTCGAACGTAGCTGCTTCTCTCTTTCTACTTGTGTCAATTACCTCACTGACATTTGATCCTCACTGACGGGGAATCGCCAATCAGCTGATCACTGAGGTCTTACATTGAAGTTTTCTTTTCACGAACGATCAAAGAACTTCTCAAGCTTTTGACGTAACGATCGTATTAACTGCTGGAACATGATACTCACAACAGCCATTGTTTTTCGCCTACGTTCGGTCGTGACGGGCATTTAAAAATTCTGAAAACGATTATGATGTCTTGCTTGAATCGATTGTAGGAACATTAATTACCGGTTCAGCGGTACTTTTCATGTGACGTGACAAGTCAGATATCTTACTTGAAAGTAGTTTGTATTGCCAGCTGACAAGATAAATGTTGAAGATGGCTTTCTTCTGCTTTACTGCTTCTTTTTGGTCTGCTAACTTTTTTCGTTCCTTAAGCCTAGGCGAGCTAGTCCTCCAACTGGTTTGTGCTTTGGTTACGAGTTATTTGCACAAGTAGTCTTATGCGGTAGTTCTGTTCAGCATTTTCTTCTTCAACATCAGCTTGTCTAATAGCTTAGTTCCACTCGGATTTACCCGCCCCACGAAACGTCTCCAAACTCATGAAATTATATTATTAGGTTGACCGGAAAGTTTCCCGCCATTGAATTGGTGAGGAATCCAACGGCCAAGCTTTGCGACTTTACCAATCTTCTCCAGCCCAGATTCAACAGTTGATTGGGCATGGCCGAGCATCGCTGCAAGTTCCCTGGTAGTGGCGTACGGATCCTCTTCCACGGTGGATTGCAGCAACTTCAAGTCTAACTCCATCGGCCGGCCGGACCTTGGAGCATCTTGGAGAGAAAAATCTCCTTTCTTGAACTTGGCCATCCAGGTCTTGCACGTGTCGTAAGAGATAGCGTCAGCGCCATATGTATCCACTATCTTGGCTTGGGCTTTTGCGTTTAAGCCAGACTGATGAAGGAAAAGAAGACAGTGCCTCAGGTGCATCCTGTCGGGTTGAAACTTGGGCGGCATTTTGGAATCCAAATGCAAGCTGGGTGAGTGTGAGGTAGTGATGTGAAAGAGTCTCTTGCGTGCTTCATGCACACCCCACGATAAGTCATAAACATACATGCAAGGCTAATATGGTGCGATCAAACACGTGACGGGAAACTAATAATTTCATTCAAATAAATACATTTTGGTACAGCGTCCAGTATAGAACTTTTACAAGTTCTTCACATTGATAGGACATTTGTCCACGATAAATCTTAGGCCATCGGCCGTCAAATCACCAAAACCCCAGGGAAATCGAGGTGTTCATGTCGGGCCCGTTTTTTATATTTCACGCGGCACTTTTCATGTTATTGCAAAGCGCGCAGGAACGATGCAGCAGCGGTGTCCTTTTTTCCAACAGTCCCTTCAATGAGTCATATCACTTGGACCAGGACTAATGCAGAAAGATTGACAGCGACGGGACGCCGTCAACGTTTCAGACGTCCCCGCTGTATATTGCTGTTTTATACCCGCCTTCCTGTCAAAGAATTTGTTTTTACATGACCAGCACTGCTAATATTGGGTTCTTTGGACGGCTGATATCGGAAAGATGAAGGAATGGGCCAAATTCTCAACTAATAGCTATATGATGATTTTCGGAAATCAGAAATCTGCTGGGGAACCCGTGAAAAGAATGGAGAGTGGGGATGCCCCAATGAAGTCTGCAGTGAAGCAATATCTTCTTGAAATTGATGGAAATTTCCTTTTTCCCGAGGAGTGCTGAACAAACAGATTCCCAAGAAACGGATTCTGCTGGCGTAACTGCATGCGGCTGTTGACGGTACTTTTTGGAACGGATGAACTCATTTCTTCATCCTTTTCCTTTCATCTTTCGTTCATGCCTTGCGTTTTGCTACAGAAACCGATGTATGCTGTTCCACAGGTGAAAGGAATTCTTAAAGGGATGAGAAAATATCGCATTTGGAGAAACGCGTGGACAGATCCGCTGCGAAAGTGTGAACTCTTGAGCCTCAACCCTTAGGTCAGAAGGCGCTACGTATGTAGAGGAATGCTTTTACGTGATGGGCCTACAGGTTCACATTGAAGGATGAACGATCTTCGAGCCTATGTACGTCTTCCGCTCTGAACAGGGTAGTCCCATAGAACCATTGGACCATTGTAGTGATCCTGGAGCTCCGGAAGGGCTCGAAAAATAAAAGGCGACGCGTAGGGGGTCTACAATGGAATGCGATCATATAGCTTGTAATTGTACAACATGAGTTTCTAATCGCTGTACGACTTTCGCTCTCAATTTTTGTAACTTACAATCAAGGCACTTCGCACGTTGGGGAGTCCCAGCGAGGGAGGTCGTAAATGGTCCGAAAAGAGTTTTTGATAGTTGATTTGTCCTGTTTTGCGGGCGCTGTTGGGAGAATTAGGATGGGGGAGGGTCGTATTTGCTCGTTTTTGAGAGAGGGTAGGTCGCATTTTCTTTTAAGGGAAATCGGTGTTGCAAGGCCTCCTCCCCTCAGGTGATGGCGTTTCAGAACTACTATTTCGAGTGCAAGAAAGCTTGTGAATTTGGCAAGATAGTAGGTAGAACGGCGAAAAGGGCGGGGGGGGGGGGGCGGGGGGTGGCAAATATCGAAATTGGAATAATGGTTGTATTTTGCGAATATTTTCCCCAGCGACAGGACGTGTCCTGATTGCAGTGGATCGAATTCCTTGCAGCTAAATTTGATCACTTAACTAATCGATTTCAACCCCTCTTACTTTGTTACTGGATTGATCAATGTTATTGTATTTGTACTCGGATACAAGCTGAGTGTCCGGAAGTGACATTTATTAGCTGTGCCCTTAGAGAAGGGAAGTACACTTCTGGTAAATGAGCTCTGGAAATGTCTTTCGGAGGAGATCCGCCCCTGACCTTTCTGAGTGCAGCTCTTTCCTCTCAGCTTTCTGAAATCTGTTCTGGTGATTTTGACACTTCGAGCTCATCAAAGAATTATCCAGCGTCGAGATATCAACGAGCTCATGTCAGTCCAGCGACCATAATTGTTGCGCTAAACACAACGGGGGGATGGGGGAAGGGGGCAAACTTTTGGTAAGACTGATAAGTTGGCAAGGCTGTGAAAAATGATTGAGAGGAAGGGAGATCGGGAAGGGGGGGGGTGTCGTGTTTGGCAGAAGTTTCCCAC
Source organism: Cooperia oncophora (assembly GCA_036418165.1). Taxonomy (NCBI): domain Eukaryota; kingdom Metazoa; phylum Nematoda; class Chromadorea; order Rhabditida; family Trichostrongylidae; genus Cooperia; species Cooperia oncophora. The sequence goes on from MU912877.1 coordinate 17,143, forward strand.
AAAGCGATGGTGTCCCCTAGCTGGACGGCGTTTCCCTAACTTCTTGACTTCTCTGGTTGACGATTCTTCAATCAGTTTCGTTTCAATTTTCTTTTTTATTCCCCTTAATCGCTTTTCGTTTCGTATGTTGCAGTCGATCGCTGTGGGTTCGCCCAGATTACTAGTAACATTCGTAAAACTCTTTCATTTCAGATGTGCTATTGAACGAAGCTGTGCGCATTCCTTCCACATATCTATCGTCATTATTTGTCAGTTTAAGTGTATTCATAAATATTTTACTATTACTAAATTCATTAAACACTCTGTCTGTAATAAAAATGACTGCTGACGACTGTGAAAAGGTGAAAGTCGCCGTACGTGTTCGTCCATTTAATAAGCGAGGTTTGTTAACTATTCAATTTCCGATTTTCGTCATTCAAAATGATCCTCTTCATGAAAATATTTTCGTGGGTAGTGCGTCAAGCTAATATATGGAAGGCGAGAATGAATTGTTATGCTCAAGATTATGAGGGGTTTATCCACTAGCAAACAGAAATCGGAGACTTCCTGGGTAAACGACGACGTTCTTTCTCAACAAAGCGCGAGGGCTAAAAACGTCTTTATTTCAGCATGGCTGATGAATCGCCACGTTAAACTACAATTCATTTTCTTTACGAATCATAAATTAGCTATCAATTCTTGTCATCAATTTGCGATGATCCCATAAAATGGGTCACGATAGAAAGAACGACGGTCATCACAGAGGTTAAGGCCAGAGGAGCGAAGTGTAGAGGAAAGCAGCTTCGGCGCTGTTTGGCTCAGAGAGGGCATTTTGCACTTTAACTAGTTTCTTTTCGTTACTCTGTTAAATAACGAGCCTCATTTTGTGGAGACCTGTGAACTTCTGCTGTGCAACGGAGCGAGTGAGCCAATTTGTTCGAGGCTTATGTTAGCTGACAACCATTCGGTGCCCCGACCCGCCCAACTGCGCCCGAATCTTGTCAATCTAGCGGCCTTTCCTGGTAACAATGACAGTAATTCATTCAACAGTAGAGATGAAGTTGGTCATCGGGAACTTCCATAGGGCACTTTGGTTTAAAGTTTTTGAAGCACTGGCCCAGATGCGCGATTCCCCTATTTCCTTGGTTTGGCAGTTTATGCGGCGATTTTACCCTTTGCTCAGTCACTGTACGGAAAGTAAACACCGTACACTTGCCACAACTATGATTTTGCCTGTCCGTTCTGTCCCTGGGTATCCCTTTCCCTTTCTACGTTTTATTATACCAAACATGTTCTGGTATCACCGCAGCGCATCTTCTGACCGTTCAAATGCCTTCCAGTGCCCTATTCAGAGGCATTATTTATTGTAGGGTAGGGACCAAATTTCAGATAGTCCCTGTTTTTTATTGGAAACTGGTGTTGTAAATATTTAGCCGTTGAATACTCCTTCGGGGAATCTTCCGCTGCTGAAAAGTCGACCCACAATTTTTGGTTGAGGAGATTTATGCATGAGCCCTAGGGATTATGAGAGCTCATTTATCAGTACCATAATCTCTTTGACTGTTTTGTAACACTAATAATTCATGTGATCCTGTCAGTTGCCCGTTTTTGATTAATAGCAACTCTTGGAGGTTGTCTACCCTCAGTGACTGGCCTCTATTACCGAGAAGTTATGAAGTATTCTTGATGGGGAAGGGGCCCTAAAAACCTGCTCTCATCTTCACGTCACTTACCGTTGGACGCTTGTTCTTTAAAATCTAGGATTAGTGGGCGATCAGAAGGGCAAGCGAATTCTTCAGAATGCCAAGCGAATCGGATAGCGTCATTAAAGCTCTTGAAATGAGTATATGGTAACAGGACTACTGGAAAATGTTGCATTGTGAAATACCCCTGCTGTGACTCGCGGAGTGGCCTTTTATGGGTTTCTATTTAGGAGAAGTACAAGTGCAGAAATCCTCTCAGTAATTTCGCTCAAATGACCTTGGCATGGAGAAGTTAACGTGTAATAATAAAAAACATTTCGGTTCTAGTGATTTAATAGCTATTAGGTCATCCCATTCAAACTGGCCGCTGGTTTTTTTTGAATAAAACAAAGAGGAGAATAGATAGAAAAGTGATATTTTAGCTTTAGGATGAGTAAATCCCTCCTTCACCAATGACCCGCTCCCAGTGCCCCGAGGGCCTTTGGACCTCTGGTACCTTCGATTTTTCAAAAGTGTGGTAAATTGCTGTTGTTGCCAATTTCGGCAAATGACAAAACATTGTAGCGTCTGCCGTCGAAGAGTACTCTCTACTGAATAGAACAGTTGTAATCGCATGGCTTTATGACGGGCGAATGGGGCGATTGAACCCAGGTCTCAGTATTGTTTGTTCCCAGCACTGATCTACAATACAGTTACTCGGGGTCTGGTACTATGACGAGCAACGGTGGCCTTCTTGTAGTTGTGTGGTAGCATCCATTTGTCGATCTGAATGCCGAGGAACAGGCAAATATGCACCGACAGTGACGGATTTGTTCTCTGTATAGAGCCGCTTGAAAGCCACAGTGTGGGAATCCTTTGCTATGATGATCATCCACTTGCGCCCACGTAACTCTTCATGGTAGAACTCGGGCGGCTTCTCATCTGCATTCATACAAAATTGACGATTGTGAGTTTCGGCTCGAGGTCCGAGACCACCCATATTTCATCTAAGGCCTGGGTGCGTTTTCACAGTTGTGAGTGACATCTCATGCTGAGAACATTACTGCTAGAAGGTTATAGTTCGTGCTTCTATAAGAAAATTGGGTACCCATGCGCACACCCCCTTGACCATCCTCAGTTTATCGGTCATAACACGTACAGTAATTGCAGCAGGGATGTCAGTCTCGCGGGGAAACCCGACAAAGGTCCAGGCTCTGTGATCAGATATTCAGTGCCTGACTTCATCCACCCGTTTTTGCTCCTGAACCAAATCTTCCACCGTGTATTTCGAGAACACCCTTACACACAACTATGGTCCGGCGCAGGTCAAATTTGAGCAGCGCACTTTCCTCTTATGACGTCTGATTTGAAAAACCGGCGCCGATTTTCACCACTCGGGCTTCTTTTCAATTTCTCGAGAACTTCTTCTGGGGCTAGGTTCGCCAAATTTCACAGATACACAGCTTAAGGTACTAGCTTCCAAATGGTATAGTAGCCCGCTGCTCTATCCCCTTTGCTTTTCTGCCATTCCTCTATATGTAGCCGCCAGTTTGAATGGGATGACCTAATAGACACTAGTGGAAGGGGTCGTATTTGGCCTCAAGATAAACTTTTTCAATCGTTAAGTTGTGTCGTTTCACGCGCATTGGACCTCTCCCCTTGATGACCGGGCAGAAAAACTACTAGTTTTGATATTTTCCAGAAGGTGTCCACTCCCCTTACCCCACTTCCCCCCTCCCCTCTGACGCCCACCTCTACTTCACGGCCGATTTGGGAAGTTGGCAGTGTGAAGAAGGTCCTACCACTGTCCTTCCACCTGATATTTTCGGGGGCGGTACAATGAATCGCGGGACAGCGGCACATCAAAAGGATTCGCATCAATCATTTTAAGAACGCCAAGTCGCGACCAGGGCTTCGTCTCAGATGTCATATTTGGGAGACGGGCAAGAGAATCGTAAATTGCCGCTTCGTTGCGCTGGGCAGTGAGCGCGACGTTTCCTTAATTTGCACTACCTTTCGACTGGAGCATCGGATTTCATGTAGACAAGGACATGGTAGACACTTATGTCTATTTTTGGTCATACATTGTCTATTCTAGACCAATACCACCTAGAATCGTTGTCATCGTCATTAGCATGCGCGAAGTCGCACGCGACGCCCACTGGCGAGCCAATTATGATTCTCTAGCCCACTGGCGCGGCGAATTATGATTCTCTTGCCACACACCCGCCATATTTTGTCCTGGGAGGATAAATGTCAATGAGCCCTGTTTTTGGGCGAATCTTCGGAGCATTTATGCGCGTATTTTCGAAGTTGTGGACCCAGTCGATGTGCAAGTATATATTTATCCTCTGTGGCAAGCTGGTTCCCATTGACCAATCCTGAAGAGGTTTGGTAAGTGCTTCGGTTAGCTTGGGCAAGACCTGATCCGGGATTTGACTTGCAGAACACGCCTGTCGTAGCGGCGCTGTCTTTCGCTCTTCCACCCACCCCCTTATTAGATGCTAGAGCGCTTCCCATCGCTTTCTGCATCGGTACCTGAAAGAACTGAAGAATGCGAGGATTGTTCGGACAGTTTTTGTAAAGACAGTCCGTGAGATCAATGGCATAAAAGGAGGTTCTTTCTAGAATTTGCAAACTAGTGTGAAAATCGATGGAACTCTATTTTTTCCAGAATTGGATTTGAATACGAAGGCTGTTGTGCGGATGTGCAACGGCCAGACGATACTAAATCACATCTCTGATGAGTACGTTGCAACTTCCGCTTTCATAAAAATTCCTTCATATTTGAAAAATTTCACTTTGCCTTTTTTCAGCAAACAACCAAAAACCTTCGCTTTTGACCACTCTTTCTACTCTACAGATGTCAATGATCCTAACTTTGCAAGTAAGTAGTTAGCAGTACGGTACTGCGGACCTGCTAATTAATGCTTAATTGGTACTTCAGGTCAAGAGGAAGTGTTCAACAGCCTTGGATCAGGTGTTTTGGAAAATGCATTTGCCGGTTATAATGCGTGTATTTTCGCTTACGGGCAGACAGGTAACGTTGTTGGCTTACTTGTCATTGGAAGCCTATGTGAAAGTGTTGCTTTTAGGCTCTGGTAAATCCTATTCTATGATGGGTACTTCTGATCAGCCTGGAATTATACCGCGCTTGTGCAATGAGGTAACTATTGACGCCTCTTTAATATTGTCGCAGATTGTTTTCCGCAACTGCACATATTTAGAAATTTAAATTTTTCTAGGTGATCAAAGGTAATTTTTTTGATGGTTTCAGGTATTCACAAGGATCAAAGAGACCACATGCGAAAGTCTTCAGTACAAAGTTGAAGTCTCCTTCATGGAGATCTACAATGAACGTGTTCGAGATCTTCTGGATCCGAAAAAGTGAGTTATTTTTATTCAGCCACTTGTTTTGAGGGTGTGTTAGGTGCTGAGCAGTGACTACTGAGCAACGCGAGTGCGCGCGGTCGTAAGCTGGAAAACCCGGGAAATAGAGTAATTCCCGTGGTTATTTCTGTTGAAGTGGTGAGACACTCAAGGTTATTCTTTCTGCTTTTCCAGATCAAATAAACATCATCTTAAAGTACGAGAACATAAGATCCTTGGACCACTTGTCGATGGCTTATCTGTACTGGCTGTGGATTCATTTGAGGTAAAGAGCTGGAATTTTTGACCTTATGACCCTTACTTATTGCGCTGAACTTGCTATTCGCACTAAGGTTCGTCTTTATTTAAGTTTCCCCGCTACCTTTTTTGATTTAGCAAATCGCCTCCCTTATTGAAGAAGGAAATAAGTCGAGGACAGTGGCGGCCACCAATATGAATGCCGAAAGTTCCCGTTCTCACGCCGTATTCAACATAACGCTCACACAAATCCTCAAGGACATCGATAAGGACGTGAGTACCCTAAAATGGATGCCATCCCAAGCCAGAACTCTGTTGAATTTATCGATTTCCATTTTTTAGTTTACTGGTGAAAAAGTAGCGAAAATTTCTCTCGTTGATTTGGCTGGAAGTGAACGAGCTGGTAAAACTGGTGCAATGGGTAAACGTCTTGAAGAAGGTGGTAACATTAACAAGTAGGTCTCATTTGACTTGAGTTCACTTGTCCGTAGTCCATTTCCGTTCACGACCGAGAAATTGTTTTTTTTTCGTTCAGATCGCTCACCACTCTCGGAATGGTCATTTCCGCTCTGGCGGAGCGCTCAAATGGGAAAAAGGAGAAGTTCATTCCATATCGTGATTCAGTGCTTACTTGGTGAGTCTGAGTAAGAACTGCTCGATTACTAGAGATGAGCAAGGTTATCAGATGAAGAAGGGTAGAATACAAGGGTTAGGGTGACTGTAGTTAACGGGACCATCAAGAAGGTGAGAGAGGGGAAGGGGGAAATGGAACAACCTGTGAAAACACCTTCAACGTATTTATTTCGTGTACACTTGAAAGAGTTACTCTCCTCGAAGTCTTCCGTGGGTCCTGATCCTATAGGCCTCCCGCTCGCTGGGAGAACGAACATCAAAAAGTGCTGAGGAGCGAGTCTTAGGAATCAGCTATATCTTCACCGATTATACCGTAACTTTGAAACAATTCAGGCTACTAAAGGACAATCTGGGTGGAAATTCGCGTACAGTGATGATAGCTACTATTTCACCTGCCGCTGACAATTATGAAGAAACGTTATCTACCCTTCGCTATGCCGATCGGGCTAAGCGAATTGTTAATCACGCTGTCGTCAACGAGGTAACTTCATCATCTATAACTGTTGAATCTACTTTCTGCAATGATTGTATGGGTGGAGTCAGCTGTACAAGTGTCCCTTTTCTGCTGATGGGCTTCTTGCTGTGTGCTGGCAGAGACGTGGAGCGCACCAATGAGGAAGGTGCAGTGGCCCAAGTGACTCAGCCTATATGATCAGCGCGGAAGGCCGCAGATCACATTACATTTCGTCGGGAACGATTCTCCTTGCAGGATCCTAACGCTCGCGTTATCCGTGAATTACGAGAGGAAGTCGAGACTCTTCGTATGCAGATCAGCCAAACTTTGAAGGAACATTCGGTAATATTTAATCTTTCAGGTCAAGTATCTTGATAACTAAAATGCAGGAGTGGAGCATTATCTCTTGGAGAGAATTTGGTTTTTTGATATCCTAAAAAAACAATTAACAGTAACCTATTAGTGTCAGTGCTCTAATCAGGGTAATCAGGTGAGACTGTACCAATTTAGGATGGCGTTACAGGGGTATGATGAATGGTGCAAACGATTTGTGCTACATCGACCCTGTAGGCGTCCTCACCCTCCGCGGGCGGGTTTCTTGGCACCATATCAGTGCAAACCCAATATGCTGTTCAAGACTGCGCGCACGGTTTCTATTAACCCTTCCCCACAATTTTCCTCTGCGTTCGTATGTTTTTCCCCTTCAGGTGCACTTGGGACGAAGTGACCTTATCGTTTCAGGAGACCGCGGAATTGCGAGAACGTCTAGCTGAAAGTGAGAGACTTGTGGCACAAATGAACAAGTCATGGGAAGAACGCCTAAAGGAAACTGAGACGCTTAATAAGGTGAGTTATGGCGAATTAAATCCATTTCACGGCCTCCTTCAATAGGACCTATAAAATGTGTGAAAGGGGTTTCATTCGGCCTATTCCCCAGACCATATTGGGAATAAAATAGTCTTTCAATTGGTGACTTATCCTTAAAGTTCCCTTGCAAGCATCTTGACCGAGATGCTTGATAAATTGAACTGTTGCACTAACAATACAAAGCGTGGAGCAGGGAGACTTTTTGAAAGGTCTTTGGGCCCATTGTGGTGGACGGGGCACATGGCAGCGTGTGTTAGCTCATAGCTGATAAGCCGCCGCAATCAGTGTTGTGTTAAGAGGCGTATAATGATACCGCTCCCGCCCGCGTTTCCTACCACTTGTGATCGGTTCAGGAGGAAAACAACTAATGGCAAAACGCCGCAGGTGAGCTCATTGCACTCTTCCTGACACCCCCGACTGACTGTGACGATATCAACATTACACGTCTGCGTCCTCTCACTGAAATAGTGACCCACCCATCCTTAGGCATAGAGAACGCCAAACGACCACAGTGAACGCGGTTTTTTGATTGCTGGCATCGTGTCATATTCCAGTTCTATAAACTCCATTGAATCCAGGAACGGCAGCGTGATCTCGCTGAGATTGGTATCTCCATCGAGTCAAGCGGAATAAAAGTGGAAAAAGATCGTTTCTACCTAGTCAATCTTAACGCAGATCCATCGCTCAACGAATTACTGGTTTACTACATCAACGTAAGTTGGACATGCCTGATGAGCACCATGTATTTTCATTCTATTCGTTCACTATTCACTTTTTGCACTGTTGTAATGTTTTCAGTCATCAGCAATCATAGGCAATCTCGATGAAATTGAAACCAGCCTTGATTCGGGATTGGGAAATTCAGTAGAAGATCTCGACAAGAAAGAAAGTGAGTGATTTCTGGGATAAACCCTTGAGCGGTTGATGAGAAACTTGGCGTGCGGTAGTGTCGAGGGAGGAAGGGAGGGGGGGGGGGGCAAAGCGTTGCGCCATCTTTGTGTGACCATAATTCAACTTTTTTTGCGGTGCATTACGGTATTTTTTGCGGTGAAGAACGACCCAGTTTCAACAGCACACTTCGTTGCGGTTACGGATCAACCGCGCCGCGACCGACGCGCGTCCCACGCTTCTTACTTGAGGGCGCTTCCTCCTAATAGCCTACATGTGTGACTACCTGCTTTACTTCTTGAAAAGATAAAGGATAAAGGATAAAGTCTTCGCCGTTGATCAATCCCTTTGTGGGATGCGGCACGCATTCTACTTCCATTCAGAATCGTAGTGGCTTATTGAATGCGATGTGGCCTATACAATGACTTGCGGTGGCCAGCCGATGTACAAGTCAGTGTTTTATCCTCCCAGACGAATCTGGTACCAATTTACCGTCCCGGAGGGTAGAAGGCTTGGTTGGCCTGGGCGGGTGTCGACCGGGATTCGAACCCGGCGCCGCGCGAGTGGTAAGCGCGCCACTTGTCACTACACCACCTCCGCCGTCTTGAAAAGATAACTCAAAAAAATATCGTGTACAGGAAGTTCACCATTTATTCTTTGCTTGTTCTTGCTCTCCATCGACAATCTATCAGAAAGAAGAGATATGGTCTTATTACAGCTACTGAACGGACCAGTATTGTACTTCGAGGTTTGGGAGTTATGAGGCGGCATGCTAGGTTGAGTGTGGTCGAAGAAAGAGGTCGATCTAGACTGTACGTTGAACCGCTATCGACTGAAGGAAGGTAAGCATTAATCAATATCGGAACAATCGCTCAGTTCTTTTGATAACTATTTCATGACATTTTGTAGAGTATGTGTTAACGGAAGGGAAATCTCCGATCGTACACCGCTAAGACACGGTAATCGACTGCTGATTGGCATGAACCACTTTTTCCGAGTGAACTGTCCAAAGGTATTTCCTTCACATTGGCATGATACCAAAGACAATGGCTCATAAGTTCTTCCGCTGGATGTCACCGCATGTGATGGGGAGTAAAAAATACCTAGTGACGTACCTGGTCTAGGTGACTTGGTGAAAAAAGGGATATCAAAGTGTTACTGTATTGTAACAGGTCCCAGAGGTATCCTTCGGTCACTACATCTGGAGTTAAGAGTTGAGCTGAGCTCGCCTTAACAAGGGTGTATAAGGGAAGTATTAGGTTGTCCGGAAAGTTCTCAGCGTTTTGGGTGTTTCACTTTAAACGATCGTAACTTTTTTAATACTCATCGGATTTAATCGAAATAGGCACCATTCGAATCAGCACACTTTTGCCAATGTGA